>CAEFZX010010049.1:0-37465 GCA_903066825.1 Alfaro cultratus
TTATTTATGCTATAGTTATCTGAATAACTCTTAATATGTTATGTTAACATACCAGGCACGTTCTCAGTTCGTTGTTTGTCATGTAACGTTAGCAAACCGTACAATTATTCAGCCTGTTGTTGCCTCTATTCTATTTTTATTTTAAATTGCCTTTCAAGAGGACATGTCTGTTCTTGGTGTTGGATTTTATCAAATAAATTTCCCTCAAAAATGCGACTTGTACTCCAGTGCAACTTATAGTCCGGAAAATACGGTAGTTTCTACCTGCTGATGTACAGGACGACCTATAGAAGCTAATAATATTAATTTGATTTGTGTAATTAAATTGTTCTCTGATACTTTACAAAAACCATAGAATACAACAGAAGAAAAGGTCAAACTTTAACCGGACGATATTTTGTGATAACATGACTGAGTTGCGTCTTTTACAGAGTCAGCTTCAGCCCCAGTTAGAAGGAAAAAGCCCAATACGTTGATAATTCTCCGTTCTTACCCTGTAGCCATCGAACTTGTGTGGCGGGACCGTAGCCCTTCTCGTTGCGGGCGGCGATGCGGAAGATGATGGCTGGTTTAGTGGTGTAGTCGATGTGAGCGTTTGAGAGGCTGGACGACTGCACCAAGCACGAGGGGTTGGGTCCGCAGTACACTCGCATGAAGGCTAGCTGGGCAGGGGTGGAGGCCTTGGCCTCAGCCGTCTGGCTGCTCTGGATGGCCAGGTACACCGAGTACTCTATGATTTTTCCTGACGTGACCGAAGGCGGCTCCCAGGTCAGGTGAGCGCCATCTGGGCTCTGCGGGGGACAGCGATTATATAAGGCTTGGTACTTTGCGGCTTCAGCAGGAGGTCGCATTCAGCTTCACAGGTTGCAACGAAATGCTTACCTTGCTAATTTTGATGGCACACGGGGCTCCTGGGAATCCGGGTAGGCAGGTCTTGAAAGCAGAAATCTCAGAGAACGTTCCACGCCCGCAGGCATTGATCCCCGCCACGCGGAACTTGTACGCCGTGCCGGGCTGCAGCTCCATCTTCTTCATCTGACTGTAGTCCGGTACGGCGCCAGAGTCGTCCTACCCAGAGGAACAACAAAATGTTAGAGGAAAAGTCTCGAGGAACGGCGCATCATTCCTGTCACACTTACATCTCCTTGAGAATCGTCTCCTGGCACATAGAAGTGCGTGACGACCATATTTGTCACTTTTACGATCCCGACATCAAACCACTGGTTCTCCTTTTTAACAACAGGCTTCACTGGAGCGGGCTGAGGGGCTTGTTTCTGGACAAATCACAAAATCAAAACAAAATCAGTTAAAACTTTTTTTCTCAAAGCTGACCCATCAGGTGTCCCTCAAGCCTCACCTCTCCCTCGATGCCATTGGCCACCTCTGCGAGAGTGGCTGCCGCCTGCAGTTTGGCCGGACTTGCTACTGATATAGACGCCGCAAACGTACTTGATGGAGCCAGAGCTGGGTTGTGGAAAGAGCAACAAAAATTAGACAAATACGGCTCAAATTTAAGACTTTTTAAGGTCATTATGAATGAAACTTAAGATCTGTATCACAACAGAAATGTACAAAAAATATTTTTTACATATTTTATATATTTGTAATGCTACAAACTAGTTAGCGGCTAGTTAGCGGTAGCTCTCAGAATGAGACACAGAGCACAATGACAATATCTGATCAAACGTTTGCCTGACAGGAAAGATCCATGTCAAAAATAAACTACATACAAAACACAAAATAAAATAGTCCTGTGATTAACGTATTAAAGGCTAACTTAAGTTTTTTTGTAGTGAATTTAAGACATTTTAAGGCCTTCATTTTAAATACACAAAGACTACAGAATGTAGCAAGACTTACTCTCAGCAGTGGTACGTGGTAGAAGGGACGCCACGGCGCTGGTGACCGAGGCAGCCATTTCGTTGTGTCCGTTGCTTTCGACTGACGGGTCGTTGAGGCTGTCGGCGGGGGCGAGGCCCTCGGTAGGCATGCTGGTGTCCACGGAGGCCTGCTGCGCGGCAGCCTGAGCTTCCTGTAGCTGCTGCTGCTGCTGAACCAGTGCGGCTAGCTCCTGCTGGGTCAGCATGATGGGGATGTTGGTGGGCTGCTGGCTATCCCCAGAACCGTCGCCTTCATCTGGAAACACATTACGTAATATTTACAGCCACGCAGCTTTAAGCCGGGGCTGCCAAGGTCATTTTTATCCACGAGATCATCAAGAGCTCATGGATGATCTCAAGGGTTGGTTGTGGCAGAATGTAAATATTACTAGCCATCTTTGCATTTGATAAGGTCTTCTTAAAGCTACATAATATTTAACATATTTTCATATTGATCAGTTCCTATAGGGTTTTGCAATTGCTTTTCAGATTTTTTTTTTTGCAATCTAAGTCACAGATTAAACTAATGTAGAAAGATTTGAAAGGAAGTTTGCAATATATGTAACTTTGTTACTTGCCATATCCTGGAATATGACATGACATCAGGTGAGGCTGAGGCAGCAAAAATATAAGAAATACCGCCACCCTCAGGTGGGCGTTGGCAATTACACCACATGTTTTGACAAATTTTTGCCGAGAAATTGATATAAACTCATATTATTCATTAGGACAAAAAATAAAATAAAAAATTAAAAAATGCAGGGATCTGTTAACTTTGTGTGAATTTCTGCAATCGCAAAATTAAAAAAAAAAAAAAGAAAAAAAAGAAACGGATGTAATTTGGCACCTGGAGTTGAGAAGTTAAAAAATAATAAATCTTTGGCTGGATTTGGTCCCGGGTCTTGAGTTTGACATGTGCTGAGGTTTCCTCCAGAAAATTTGCCAAGATTGGTAGTAAGGGTGCTAGGGAAGTCCAACCGTCTTTTTTGGTGTAAAGAATGTTAAAAGCTACAAAACTTCGGAGGTGTGTGTGCAGGCATTATTGCTTGGAAATAATTGTGTGAGGCCAATGGAAAGCTGCAGAGATGGTACAATCGGTGCGGACACCTCGCACCAGTTCATTGAGTCAGCTATAAACCTAGCTTAATCTGTTTTCACTGTCACTGTGAATGGTGTATGAAAAACCCTATTTAAAATAAACAAACACCACTTAGCCTGGTGGCCCACCACGCTCATAATACCCTGTGTGCATTAAGCTATTAATAATTATGATGCAGTCTGTAATCCCTACATACCTAAAGTAGCCCTTGAGGGGACGGTGTGTACTCACTCATTACGGCTTGCTGTGCTGCCTGCAGGACAGCCTGGATGGCGAGGGCCTGGGCCTCCTCTGTGGCTGCAGCCTGCGCAGCAGCCTCAGCGGCGGCCGTCACGGCCAGCTCTTCGTCCGACAGCCCCGTCACCATCAGCGTCGTGCCCTGGGCCTCAGACATCAGCTCTGAGGGCAGATTCAAGGCCGTTGCAGCTGCTGCTTCTCCCTGGAAGAACAAATTCATAAAGAAAAAAAATTAATTTAGCGCCGATGATAAATTTTGCCACGCTGCCGCTGACTGTATGTATAATATGCTTTACTTACTTCTGCTTGTGTCTCCATGGCTGCAGCAGGCTCCTCAGCAGGTGCAGCTTCTGCTGATGCAGGTTCTTCAGTCTGCATCGGCTCCTCCGTGCTGCTGGCTGCAGTGCTTACTCCTTCTGTGATTGAGGAAATTGACTGGAGGAAAACAAAAGTTATTTTGTTTTTTAAAAACACTCAGGCCTGCAGTTTTTGAACACATAATTGCAGATGTCACACAACAGACTGTCAAAATAATCTGCTAATTTAGAAAAGCGCGTCGTTTCCTTACCGGTACTGAGGGCCCAGGGGCCGGTGTGGACTGAGTGACAGTGGTAATGGCTCTGCCTTGGGTGGTTGTAGCTACGCTAGTAGCTGCAGTGGTAGCAGCTTCCTCTGTGGTGCTTGTTTCTTCTGCTCCTTCTTCTGTCTGCTGGGCGGCTGAAAGGAGTCAAAAACATTTTACTTATGCAACTCAACCATCAATTGTGTTTAGTCAGAAGATGTGGGGGACACAGTGAATTTGCTGTGTGAAGAGTGAAAATAAATGTGGGCCAGTTTACGAGTTTCCACAAAGCTTGTTAATGCTCTGATCTGAACAGCTAAGTTAGCAGGCAGCATGTGCTTGCATTTAGCATCTACAGACATCAAGGAGTTTTGCCAGGGGCAAAACAAGCATCATAGAGCTACTCTGCTAATGAGAAGGCTGAAGTCAAACGGGTTACTGCAGTCAGGAGGTTACAGGCAAATAGCTGGGAGATTATTGGCTACAGAAACCTCCCTATTCACAAAGTAGCTTCATTAAAACTCATCTGATCAGACTGACTTTCTTCAAACATCTATTCTAGTTACTGTTCGATGGACAGGATCAGCCCTACACATAACACAGGGTTCCAACATTTTAACTTTCAGAATTTCACACTTTTTAGATTAAGATTTGCAACACTCTAAACAATTTAGTATAAAATATTCTCACTTCACTGCTAAAATGCAGAAGCCGGAAGTGGCTTTTGATTTTGTGAAGTTGGTGAAAAGCTCTTTTCCTGCTTTAAAGGCATCTGGAATAATTTAGACCGGCACTGTTTCAAAAATCAGCAAGTGTTGTGTTTGAAGAAGCATTGAAAGATAATATATTTAAAATTGAAAATGGGCCACTGTGAAAGAGGGCTGACAGACCCACCAGGTCACATCTGCAAAATGTGTGGCTAACAGTCAAAACAGTCACACTTTAAAATACATTTTATCAACTTTATTTCATTCATAACATTCAGCCATCCCTGACCCAAAGCACAGAACAGGTCCATTTTAACCTGAATTCTAGGTTGTCTACAACATCCTAAATCAGTGAAATGGTTCAGTATTTCTTTCTGCTTATTCCAGGGTTTCTGCAGGTTGCAACAAGTCAAATTTCTGACTTTTTAAGATCATTAAGACTGGAGTTTAAGACCTGCATCTCTACAGAAATGTACAAACTTTATCCAGCAAAACTGGTGATAAATTTGCATTTACCCATGATATATGCAAAAAAGTTAGCTAGCTAGCAAGGATATGCTAGCAGATAGTTAGTTGTGGCCTCAACTACAGGCTACAGTTTGTAAGTCTGAAAAAGCTATGAAAACGTCAAAACACACAGGATTAAAAAGTCCTGCCACCACAAAATTAAGGCCTGAGATTTCCATATTAAAATGGATTTAAGACATTTTAAAACCTTATTTTTAGATACATGGATTTTAGTCTTATTAAGGATGCGTGGACACCTTGGTATTCAGTCAACGAGTCAAAAACTGAACCCTGATGAGTAAAAGGGTCAATTCAACATCTGATGTAGAAAAATCAAATATAAATACTACAGTTTCTATTTAGGTAAAAATCAAAACAAAACCCAGCACATTTAGTTTCTCTGTGTACTTAACGCTGGCTTTGACATACCCGTGCCTTCACCGGTCTCCATGCTGCAGGTAGCAGTAGTGGCGGTGTTGGTGGTCCCAGTCTCATGCGTTTCATATGGCGGGTTGGAGCAGACCCTCTGGATCTGGCCCGTTGCTGTGCTGCTCTGGTCCTCCCCTACGCTGGAGGTGGATGCGGACGGAGTGTCGCTGGTCCCTGATTCGTGAGTTTCGCTGGGTGGATTTGAGTGAGAGCTCTGCACGGTGTCCGTCCCGCCGGCGTTCATGCTGGAGGAAGCTTGTGTTGCTGTGTTGGTGGTGCCGGTCACATGGGTCTCGCAGGGGGGATTTGAACACACCTGTTGGGTCCCTCCCATGTTGGAGGTCGCTGTGGTGGCCGTGTTTGTCGTCCCCGTTTCGTGGGTCTCGCAGGGCGGGTTGGAGCACACGCGTAATGTCGACATGTTTGAAGACGCCGTCGTGGCCGTGTTGGTAGTTTCCGTCTCGTGGGTCTCGCAGGGCGGGTTAGAGCAGACTTGTCCGGCTCCAATTGTAGCGGAGGAGGTGGTGGCCGTGTTGGTGGTTCCTGTTTCGTGGGTCTCGCAGGGCGGGTTGGAGCAGACTTGTCCAGCTCCGATTGTAGCGGAGGAAGTTGTTGCCGTGTTGGTGGTTCCCGTCTCGTGGGTCTCGCAGGGCGGGTTGGAGCAGACCTGTCCGGCTCCGATTGTAGCGGAGGAAGTTGTTGCCGTGTTGGTAGTTCCTGTATCGTGGGTCTCGCAGGGCGGGTTGGAGCAGACCAGGGTGACGGTACCAGAACCGTCTCCAGTTGCTCCTGCCTCAGTGGAGCTGGGCTGTTCAGAGGTCGGAGAAGCCAGAATGGACACAGGAAGATCCTGGACTGGCTGGGCTTCAACACCACTGGGGGTTGTGATCAGGGTAACCTGGGTGGGCTGGTTCTGAGGCAAAACCAATATCATCATTACATACAAGTATTGAATCATTTCAGGCTCGAACTTTGCTGCTAGAGTATTTTTCATTGCGAGTTTTAAAAAGCTATTAGAAACGTGGGACACAGGAGTCTCACCTGCACTGTCATTGTAGAGGAGGGCAGAGTTGAAGTAGAAGTCAGACTGGTCTGAGCAGCCGAGACCGTGATGGCGGCTGGGTTGATCACCTGGCTGGACAGTGTAGCGATGTTCGCCAGCGTGGTGATTGGCGTCACCAGGGAGGCACTGGAGCTGTCAGCCGTGGCTCCTGACAAGCTTGTGGACACCGTCCCAGTGACGGTGCCAAGAGTGGTGACTCCTACAGGAAGCACAGATGGAGAGATTAAAGAGATGTTCAGAGGTTCCTTTAGAATGGGGATGCACTGATATGAAACTTTGGGCCGATATCGATGGGCCGATATTTACCAATATTACTTTTATATATATTGCCATTTCAACACTGGAAAAAACATCCACCCTATCTTCGTAGATTCTCTTCCTCAGTTAAAACAAGCCACAAATCTGCACAGCATCGTCACTATCCAAGGTTTCCCCCAGAAACTTGCTAAGCTCAGTGGTTGGGTGACAGGCAGGCATTCGTCCACCAGTCCGTCATGTTTTTGAGTTAAAAAATGTTTAAAGTTGACAGACAATTTTAAAATGTCACTTGATAGTTATGTGTTATTGAAAGATTGGAAGATTAATACCTGAACACCAACTATAAAGTCTTAAAAAATGCAAACATTTTAAAAAGACTTAAATAAATAAGAAATGCTTAGCCTGGTGGGGGCACAAGTAAAGCCTGGTGGCCCACCAGGCTTATAAAACACGGGGGGAAAACCAAGCGTAAAACCATTAAAATATCTCGTTAAAAATTGTTTTGTAACCCAACAACAACTCAGTGGTTATGAAAGACACGGGTATCCTTACCAGTAGTTCCCTTGACAACCAGCGTGGTAACAGTGGGCTTAACAGAGGAGACCGTCACTGGCGTAACGAGACGAACACCGCCTACTGTGCTCATCGGCAAGGTACGCAAAATAGTGCCCGGCTGTCCTGGAGCACCCTTTAATACCACCTACAAAAAGAACATTTTATCTCATCTTTGAAAAAAATTCTGTTTAAGAAAACCCCAATAGAGACAAAAGGCAGTTGAGAAAAGCCAGCTTACCTGCGTCAATCCCTGCTGTCCAGCTGCAGTGGACAGTTTGGGCACAGCAGTAATAATTTTACCAGGCGTTCCAGTGGTCATTACCTTGGTGGTAAGGATCGTTATTGGTGTTTTCATGCCTGCACTGCTCGTCACGCCTGCATAGATAACACAAGTTTGAGCTTTAGACAGTGATTTATATGGGGATAAAGCAGGAAATGCAATCTCACCAGTTTGGCAGTATTACAGGTATTTAAAACAAAAACTAATCAATAATTATCAATATCAACTGATATGAACACTTAGATTGCAATATATTTTTTAGCCACATCATCCAGCCGTAAAAACATTCTTCCCACCACCCAGCTACTAGTTTACTGTAGATTGTAAAATCAATCAGATGAGTTCAAACCTGTGGCTCCAGGCTGGGTCATGATGGCCGACATGGGGATGGTCTTAATGATGGTGGTTCCCTGCTTGGCAGTAGTAGGTGAGACGCCACTTATGTTGAGGATCGTGGGCTTGTTTCCTGTGCCTCCGGCCTGGGACGTTGTGATGATTGTTGTGGGCTTGCCGTCTGCAGAAGTCACCAGTTTCAGGATGGTGCCGGCTGGGAGGGGACCCTTTGTCTGAGAAGAAAAGCACATGTTCAACGACTGCTTACAGAAGAAGACTAGGTGTCTGACTTGGCAGTTTTAAGCTATCTCTAGTTGTTTTGTTTTTTTATTTTTTTTTGTTTGTTTTCTGCACTCATGCAGATAGCTGACCTGTATGATCTGTGTGAGAGGGTTAGTGGAAGCCTGGCCTGTGACAGCTGATGTCTGCACTGGCTTGGTTTGCACCACAGACATCATCTTGCCAAGGTTGGAGATCTGCAGACATAGGAGAGAGACTCAAGTTCATGAGTCACTAGAAAGCATCGGACAGCACAGGGAGGTCAGGGGCAAGGCGGTCTACTGAACTTGTGGCTCTGACTTACTGCTTTAAACTGACAGTCATGTAAACAAATAACATTACACTCGAGCTGTCCAACAGTCCCCTCACATTATCACAGTGAAATTTGTGGAGGAAGGCCATTTACAGTATGCATGAGAGGGCACCATAGGGTGCTTTGTACATTTAAATCAAAAAAGATAATGTGGTAAAATACACGGTTTCTTACCAAAGTACCGCTGCTGCCCATGGTGAGCGGACTCTTGACCAGGGTGATGGTCTTGGTAACTCCTCCCACCACAGTGGTGACCACCTGGGCCTGCTGAGCCACTGTGACAGCCCCGGACTTGTGCACAGTGATGATAGGTCTGGTGGTGGTGGGAGAGGACGCGGTTGCCGTGCCTACCTGGGCCGCGGCCGTCTTCAGCATGCGGGTGGCTGGGTTACTGACCTGTGAAAATAAAATTACCTTTAAGCAATAGTTAGGGACTTTTGAAGAGAGCTTAAATCTAACAGCTAGTCCAGAAAAGGCCAAGAAAAAGGTGAGTTTTTGATTTGGTATAAAAAAAAAAGTACAGCAGTTTATGCAAATAGTACTTTATGAACCTTCAAATTGTTTACATTTAGCAGTTAGAACAATTTGAGGGAACTCTTGTTTGCTTGTAAATGTACCATTTACTTATTTACACAAAAAAATAGAGGCAGGTAGTGGTGCACATCTAATGATCTTCCAGAGTCAAACATACTGAGAATGGAACATGTTTTCAGTGATCAGTCATCTGATAAAAAAAAGGCAATGTGAAATAAAATTATTTCTCTTTTTTTTTTTAAGCATAGACAATTTTCTTGACAGCAAAACACTTTCCACGTTCTCCAGTTTGCATTTCACACAGGTATATCATCGCAGGTGTATCAAATAGCCAATAATCAATTTTATGTAAAAAAGAAAAAACAAAAACCCAATGAAAATATAACAATAGCTTAAAGGGTTCATAAGCAATGTTTGCATAAATTGCTATGACATTTTGAGACCGGAGGGTTTTTGAGACAGCACAAGTTGTACAACTAACCTGGATTTATACTAAATCAATTATCTACAGCAGGTAATTCAATTCAAATAACTTTATATGTCCCAGAGGGTCAATTTCAAGGCACATTAGTAGGACAAATAGACTCAAAAGTGATAGAGAAAATTCACACGATACTAAATATATAAATATAAGTAAATAGTAAAAAGTCCAATGTGATTTGTAACTGTGTGCAGCATGAAGTGAGGTAAAGACACTCACTATTTATATTATTTTAAGAGAACATCACTTCAAAACTTGCACTAAGATAATAATTACCAAAAGCTAAGCTGTTTTGATGTTCTGAACAAGGGTATTTATTGAGAGGTTTACCATTACAGGAGAAGCCACTTTCACTGTGGTGGTGCCTGGGGAGACAGCCACTGTTTTGAGGATGGTGGCACCTGCGGGAACATTGAGAACGGTGCCTCCTGAAGCGGGTGGGATCTTCTGTGTGGCTGCAGCTGCAGCAGCTAAAGCTGCCATGCCACTCATCTGAGGGCTGCTTCCAATAGGCTGAAAACAGAAGTGTTTTTTTATAATGCTAAATATATTAAGGTTTTAAGATGTTAATACACTTAAATCAGGAAGTTAGAGTGTGAAATGGGTCGTACCGATCCTTGGGTGGTTTGGGTAGGCACTACCATTCGAACACCTGGAGGAAGGGACGTCACGGTGACGGGGGATTTCCCCGGCTGGCTCGGGCGAACTGTGACAACAGATGCGCCGGTGGCAGCCTGCTGAGTTGCAACCTTTAAAATAGCTGTGAACCAGCAGAAGGCATGGAGTTGAGACTTAATTTTTTGTTACCCAGCAGTTTCTTTAATTTGCAAGGTGAGCGCTGGTCACCTGTCTGTTGTAAACTCTGCATGGAGGGTGCTGCAGCGGCCGGTGCAGGGCTCTTTGGAGAGTTGATGGGCTGCGATGGAGTTGCACTCATGGCTGGTGAGGCTGCCGCCGGGGTCGCAGGGATGTCATACTTCTGCAGCTGCAGCAGGTACGTGTCGGCAGTGGAGACTGCACCCCAGCTCACCTCCAGAGAGTTTGTGTTGGCACGGACTAACTGGACCCTGGCAGGAGCGTGGGGCCGCTCTGCAGGACGAACAGTAAGATGTTTACCAACTTCCCACGCAAGCCACAAATACAATTTGCAACAACATCCTCACCTGTTTCCAGGTACCAAAGGTCTTTACAGCACACTTGGTTGTTCCACGCTTTCCTATAACCGTCACGGCCGCTCCAGACATACAGTCTGGAATTGATGGCCACGGCACAGTGGCCAGCACGAGCCCTGGGGATGTTATCCTCCAGGGTATCCATCAACACTGTTTCCCAACACATGGAGTCTGCAGAGACACAACACCTTCAGCACTAAAACAACTTCTACTCAATCTCTTTACAGTGGGAAATCTTACGGAGGGAGACAAACCGAGATTTAGGCAAGCGAGTGTGTTTGTGCATTTCCATTCTTTCTCGTGTGTGGCCGCTTTGACGTCATCCATCACCAAAGGAACCCATCCGCCAAAAACGTACATCCTGCAAAGTGAGAAAATCCAACCGGCGTGAGACACTGTTCTATTAGCAAAAATGTAACGTTCTACGTTTTAAGGAGAACAGATGTGGCCTTCATACTTGTTTGTGATTGTGGTGGCAGAGTGAAGACTTCGTGGAAGAGGTGCCGTACCACCTACTGAAGGTTTGTTCCAAGTCAGAGTATCTGGGAAAAGAAAATAAAACTTCAGTGAATTTAAGTAAATATTGCAACCTGTTTACAATCAAAGTTGAGTGTTAACTGGGTCATCTCGCCCACTCAGAAATTTACAATTTTATAGTTTTGAATGTTTTATAACAGACTGTTGATTGGTACTAAACAAAGCATATCAACTGCTGACTAGTTTTTATTGATCCTGCATCAATTTGTACTCAAAGGTGTCAATTTGGACCTACTTTAATATCAGATAATTTTACTGTACTGTATAACAAAATGTGGTTTTACAGCTCAGTGAATTATATATTTACATGATGGAACAGTTGGGGACTCTCAGCTCAAATGAAAAAGTTAACAGATCCAAACAGAGATCAGAAAGAAAATAAATTGAAATTGGATGCAATATAAATTTGAAAAATTAGAAATATAAAACTGATAGGGAACAAAACATTTTATTTACAGGTATGTAATGAAAGTAAAAACCAGTAAAGTGACTTTGAGCAGGTACAAAACGGGGTTAAACCTGTCGACTTGGCCAGAAGCATTTTTTTTTCTTTGTTTATTCAATTATGAGGCAGTCACCTACCTATGTCAAGAGTCCACAGATCTCCAAGGCGACAACCGCTCATTCCTCCATAGATTATCAAGCGTGACTTCCTGGTCGTCTTTTCTGTGTACACCACAGCGGTGTGACTCTCACGAGGAGGAGGCAGGACGCCATACGTGATTGGAATATCCCACCCGACCACGCTAGAACCAGGACGAAGCTCGAGAGTGTACAAATCATTTAGGTATCTGGGTGGGGGGAGAAGGCAGATATTCAAAAGGTAATTTAGTTGGCTAAAATAGACTCCTGTGTCAGTAGATTGCGGATGCTTCTAATGCAACGCTTCCTTACCGGGGAATGTTGTTTTTGGGGTCTTCACTATCATTGGCCAGTCCACCAAACAAGTAGCATTTGTTGCCAACGAGCGAAAAGCTGTGACCGAGTCGAGGACAAGGCGGTGGGCCATTTTTTGGATTTTTGGCTTTCAGTTTTTTCCATTCCCATCTGCTGGCCTGTTACAAAAATTGTGGTTTTACCGTGATTATTCTTTTACGTTAAATTAAAAATATAAGTTATAAAACATAATTTATTTTCTTTTTCTGAGACCACATGTTTCTGATTTCCTTTTAAACAGAGAGATTACCTGTAGTTCATAGAGATCATTGCTGTATTTCCCATATTCCACCATCCCACCAAAAACCAGCAACCGTGTTCCATCACATACAAAACCATATGCAGCACAACCTGGAGGGATATCGCCACGGACTGCTGGGATAAACCACTGGTTTGTCGCTGAAATAAAACAGATTTTTTTTTTGTTGTCATTTTCAGAATTCTATATATATACATAAAGATAAATATACACGCACACACTGTAAGTAAGACCCTAAATAGGATTGGACTGTAAACTCTAATCAGGCTTTAGGGATGTCAACACATACACACCAACAGTAACGGCTAAATTTATTTATCTCAGTTTTATGAACAGGAAAGTGGGACACAGGATGTGCCTAAGCCAACCAGCATCATCCATTTTATTTTAGCCCGCCTTTTTTAAATGTGCAATAACCCGATTTCTCCAGCAGAGGGAGACCATATTATTCAAACAAGGGTTTGTTTGGCCTGGTGAGGCCTGCTCACAACTCAACTTTACACATCCCAAATTTGAATTAAACTTCAGGGTTCCGAGCAAAAGTTGTGTGAAACTACTGTGAATATCATTACTGGTGAAATAAACTAAACTTTACACCTGCTGCAGAAACTAGTAGGCGAAGTTCAACATGAAAGCCAAAACTTACCTGTGTTGTATACATGTAATTCATCAACGATTCCTTCGTTTCCACCTCCAAAAACAACCATCAGTTCCTTTATAGCCACAGCTCTGTGTCCGTGCCTGGGCCGAGGGACCGGACCGGACCATCCGAGGACCCGCTTCCATCTCGGCTGCAGAACCGACGGAGTGGTCCCAGACACCGCGGAACCAGGGGCAGACATGACTTCTGCCGCAAAGAAAAATAAAACAACACGTACTTCAATGGCTTGCAGCTATTGCACCATTTTCACAACAACAACCCCATGAACGCATCGGCCGTATATGAATGCACAGTACCGAACCACTAGCGACTGTTGTTGCGGTCAAAGCAGCTGGAGCGCTAAATAGTTAGCTGCTAGCTTCGCCTCGGATGAACTCAAAACCAAAAACAAGTGCAAAATGTTTCCAGACGCTGCTTACTTATATTCCTCGATGTAGACGCGATGCTTCAGATTTCTCCAGAAATGCATAACCCCTTTACACAAAGTTATTTGCAACCATTGATTTCAATTTATGGAAGCAGCCATCTTGCAAACAAACAGCCGCCGCTAACTCTGCTACCCGACTGAAAAATGGCGGAAGCGAATTAACAAGCAAAATATATGTAAACTAACACGGTGCACAACCACAGAAACGCGAAACAAGCAAAACTAAACTCACTTAATGAAATCCGGCTAAACAAACAGAACAATATACAGCGGCAATAAGTACTTAATTCAATTTTTTATCGTTAGCAGCAGTTGGCTATTTTCATGCCTCTCTGGGAGTCGCCATATTGTAGCTAGACAAATTAGCATTTTTGCAACGGCTTTAACGCAGTTATTATTGAAAAGAAGACGCCACGACATTAAAGAATGATACATATTAGTCAGAAAAGGTAAGTTCTCAACTGCCTGTAAGGGATTTGCTCAAATAAACAAAGATATACGTGCTCTGGGTATAGCATTCAAACTGACTGTTAGCCATTGCTCCGTTGCTTTTGCCGCTAGCTGCTCAACCTAATTTAGCAATGCTAGCAGGGTTAGCTTTGCGGCTAGCATCTGTCAAAGCGTCGCCAAAATTCACAATTAAATTCGACGCAACTTTCACCAAATCTCGTATGCATTACATACCCAGTAAAAATATAGTTGCGGCAACACTCTCAAAACCTAGCTAAATCTAGTCTAACAGCACAAACACAGTGTTATTATGTTTCACGCCGTCTCTGGAAGCAGCCATCTTTTCGACAGTCGGCCTACTTCAGCGGCTCCCTCAAGAAAAATGGCCGGGCGCTTTGCCACAACAAAACACAACAAACCCGGAAAAGGCGCAAAAATTAATCAGTCGTACTCACTTAATCTGATGCAGTAGATGCAAAAACACTAGTATGTGCTCTTATCTTGAGGCAATAATCCAAATTCATTCGGTTTGTGAAGAAGTATTTCCTCTCATGCCTGCCTGGAAGCTGCCATCTTCTTGACAACCAGAGGCGGAGGAAAATGGAAGCGAGCTAGCGTCACCCAAAGTAAACATGGCGACAAAAACTCGCTCGATAAGCATTTCACATTCTAACAAATATACCGTTATTTGTTATACGTGTTATACGTCGGGAGAGGGTTTTCTGTACGCTTATATTTTACTCCTGTTTCTAGGGACTCTCTTAGACTTTGTTATTTAAACACTTTAAGAGTTTGAGCAAATGATAGCAAGTTCTGTTACACTGTAGGGTTATTGTCCCTTACTAAAGATGGCGACATCCGTACTGAAACCCTTTTTTTATTTTCCCATCGTGGGCGATGTGGAGTTTATTAGTGTCAAAACCCCCTTGGTAAAGCTCATACATTAGAAACAATAGTGAATACGAGCGAGTTTACTAAATTACCGCTCTCAAATTTTAATGTTGACACGCCCACGTATAGCCTGCCGTTAGTGCGCCCTCCACTGATACATATTCACTGCAGCACGGAAACGTGTCAAGGAATAATAGATGAGAGTATGCGCTCTGGCACAGCTTGTTGGTGAGATATCTATAGAAAATAGATATCTATATTTTTCTTAACCCCATATTTCTGTACTAATTTTTTATTTTTTTTAAATCTTATCAAAAGAAAATATTGGCCTGCTTGCTTAAATGATTACATCCCAGTTTTAATACAATACAATACAATACAATAAAATACAATACAATATAATGGTGAAACCTGGCAACTAATTTGTAAAGAAGCAGCTAGGACTGTATTGATGTATTTATTGTTTACCTAAGAAATAACTAATTTACTTGTTAATTAGTTACTTAGGTGGACTTTGACATTTTTGGTTACATGTGCATTTTCTTTGGCAGCATACTGTTTAGGTTTTAAAACTGGTCAACTAAATTATTCCTACTAAGAAACTTCCTGATCCAAAGTGATACCACGGCCGCGGTAAAAATATTGCAACTGTACCCGATTAAGACATTGGTTGCAGTTCTTTCAAAGCAACAGATGAAGCTTTATGGGTCATGTGTCACAAAAGTCCGTGGATCTTTCTAGTGAGTGACCATCTTCCCATTCCTCTTATTTTCTATACTTACTTATCATTGCAGGAGTGCTGGAGGTTACGTGGTCACTGGGGAAGAAGCTGAAACAACCTGTGGCTACTGTAATATTGAAGCATTTGGAGTAGGATAAATGTTTCCAGACGTCATCTTTAGTCATATATTTATAATCAGCATTTTTCTTAAAGCATAGAAATGAAAAGAAACGAAAAGAAAAGAAAACAAACACAGTAAAAGTGACAGCATGTAAGAGATCATCTTAAAAAGGTGCTGTTCCTAGTTGCAATGCATTTCTGTGCCACTAGATGGCAGATTTTCGCAAGTCAGCACATCTCAGTGATAAAGCGAGATCAGAACAGTGACAGGAACAAGTCCAGGCGAAACAACAGACGTTTTGATGTTTTCAAAAAAGCTTTTTATGTTGTGAAAAAAAAAAACTGTTTAAAAATCAGATATTTAAACATCCTGTTAGAATTTGATCATTTTCACTCTTTTTTTTGTTTTGTTAAACCCTCTTTTAAAGGTGCTTCACTCTGACCTCACGAGCAGGAAGCTGATTAACAGTACATAAGACCATCAACCCAAAACAAAGTGAATAAATACACATGTTTTCCAGGTCAAAGAAGTAAAATTTTATGTCATTCCTTTGATAGTCAACCTAACAGGTTTCTTTTGTTCAGTAAAACAAATGCTCAGATCCTTTTCTGCAACAGATCACAAATTTCAGCCTGAATGCCACGTCGGTTTTCCTCTGGAGGATGAATTGCTTTATTCACTGAGCACGTCTACCGTCAAGTTGTTGAAGCTGACTGTCTAAGTTTTCATTTGCTTCGTTGCCATCAGAAAGGATGTAGAGGATGAAAAACGAAACAGATCACGTAAAAGTGGCCAACGTGCTTCTTACGCACTTTACAGGAGAAGGATTAGGTCAGATAATAACAGACTGCGGACTAAAGGCTTACGTCGTCGGAATAATGATTGGTTAAATGGATGAGAAACTTCTCATAACCTTTTGAGTGTGCCTGGCATGAGAAAGATAAAAAATAGCAAAGATATTCAAAAAATACTCTTAAAAAATGATTTGTCTATTTTTTTTATTAAAATAAGGCACAAAGGAAATAGCTATGCATAATTTACACATTTATATTTGCTCCAGGGCAATTTTGTTCTCATTTAAACAATTGTCATTTATTATTTTCTATGTATTTCCCACGGCCATGATTGTGTAGATCTGTTATTGTACTTATTGCAGTTAATTTACAACAACTCTCTAGAATGTTTGTGAGAAATATCAGAACACTGAAACAGAAAAACATGAAGTTTTACTTTCTTCAGCCGTGTTAGTCATTTCTTTGAGCTTGAAATTAGTTACCGTAAAATGAAGTGTTCTATGAAGATGCGAAAGCAGATCTTTGCCAGACATTTTAATCTTATTCGTATAAATTCTACTTTTTTTTTTTTTTTTGAAAGACGACTTGAAAACTGTTTCTCTAACAAGTAGAATTAGGATGATGTGATTAGATTTACATCTTGGTCTTAAATCACTGAATTGTTTTTGCGGCAGTGTGTTAAGAGACGTTCTCCTCCTGGAAAGCGAACCTCTGCAGGTTTTCTTCCAGAATGGCCCAGTTTTTACCCGCATCTGTCTTTCCGTTAACTCTCGCTAAGCTTTGTGAGTGTTCCTTGGTTTTTATGACTCTCGTTGTTCGCTAATGTTCTCCAACAATCCTCTGAGGCCCTCACAGAGCAGCTGGAGAAAATAAATGACACACAGGTAGATTCTTTTTCAGCAATCGGGCGACTTCAGGAGATTATAAACTGCCCTGAATTTTATTTTATGGGGGAACCAGAGTAGCAGATAGCAATCCTAACACTAATACTCTGTCAAAAGTCTCAGTTTTTCCACACCACGTTCAACCTTTTTACACTTTAAGGAATTCAAATTCAGACATTTTGAACTTGGTTATTTCCACCGTATCAAGTTAACTGTTTGGAGCAGAAACAGTTGTTGCATTCGTATCCAATTTACCTCTCAGCACAACCTGATCAGCAGAACGAATGCCTGCTTTCACATGACGCATGAGCAGCAGATGGGCCACTGTAGTGGATCTTCAAGTTGTTGTGCTGCTACTGCTGCTGCTGCTGGAAGCGCCTTAAATTCCTTTTCCTAAAATTAACCCTCTAATGAGATGCCAACGATCTTGTTGCTTTGGCAACCCTGAACAACGAGGCTCCCATCTCTGCATTGCTGCCGCTTGAAGAGTCATTCTTCTGCTCTCTGCTGAGTCCAGACACTTAACAGTGTGTGTTCTTTGAAATGCTCACATCATCCTTCAAGAAATTCATTTTGGCAACATACATTGCAGTATTTATCTGTGTTTTTTACTTTGTTTCAATGACATTTCATAAATTGAGCCTTACAGCTTCATATGCGTTGTGTACAAGTATTTTACAGCAGGATTAATTTAACTCCAAAAGCCGAAACTAAAGGGTGGGACTGGCAAAAAAGAAAAGAAAAAGTTGGCTTCAGGTGCAGGCGCTAGCTCAGAGGTTAGCACCAATTTGGCTCCTGCGAGTTCATTGGGCTCCGCCCAGTGCTTATCCCGCATTCTATTTACCTCGGAAGTCGGATCTTGGGATGACGTCAAGTCCAACTTAACCGTGTTACAAGTCGGAAAACCTGTGGGATCTGCTAATCGGTGTGCTCGGTAACCAGGCTAACAACAACTACCAATAGGGACAAGAAAATCTGGAACAAACTTGCAGAAAAATGCAAAACAGCTGAAACACTGATTTCCTTTAAATCAATGCTAAAACCTCTCTTGCTTAGAGTTGCTTTTGACCCATAATAACTAGAACGTTGACCAACACAGTTGATGTGTATTGACAATTTTGATGGTGGCACTTGGAAAAAGTGTGATCTCTGTTACTGGTTTCACGATTGGTGACTGTGGGAGGCGACTGTCATGTTTCTATGTTTTCATGATGCAAAGCTGTTTGAACTGCCTTGTTGCTGAAATGTACTATACAAATAAACTTGGTTGATTAACATTTTCAGCATTCAAGCACTCTAGCAACACAATTTAATAAAATACAGACCACCAGATGTGCAAATTAAATTGTTAATTGCGTCACTTTTCACTATGTTTTTATATGCCCTGCAGCCATGTTGGATTCACAGTCATGCAGTTTAATTTGTCATAATAGACTTAAACAGAATATTACTCACTTTTTAAAATCAGCTTATTGTTGGAAGGCGTCTGTCTCCGCTAAAGCAACCCTTTTGTACAACATTCTGCCAACAACGTTTAGATTGTAATTAGCAAAAATGCAACAATCATGTTCCGTGTGGAAATCCACACAGCACATGGCGTTATCCGTTCTTGATCCAGATAAAACAACACAGGCAGAGATCATCCACCCTAATGCTAACAGAAAGGAGGTTAACTGAGAGTAGGCTGAAATGTGATTAGCAATCCTAATAGTATTGGGGATTGGCTTAGCTGACTTCCCAGTCTTTCCTCCAGAAGGAGCTGATTTAATCACTCTGTGCACTGGGAGTGTAAGCAAAGGTCATTAGTTGCAACTAAACTACTGCATGAAATGTAAAAACTAGGTGTAAAAATATTGGCAGGATTGGAGGGGGGGTGAGGAGGGATTCTCCCAAATCCTCGATGGGTGTATGCTGATGACAATGTGAAATAATGATAACCGACAAAGGTAAAAATATACTGACAGGCAAAAACTGCTGGATTGCAACAAAAATTCTGCATGGGAACCGATTTAAGCAACCAACTCTTCTCCAAACAAAACAACCAAACAACACGGAATTCATGTTGTCGATAGAAAATCTGTCTAATCGTCTGTCGAACATTTCCGCAAAGCACTGTCACTAATTACGCTGGATCCACAATTTCGGAGGGGTGTTGGTCATTTTACCGCGTAAAGTAGTGGTAAAATTTGTCTTTAAGTTTCCATGTTTTTGCTGATATGAAACAGAGATGCCTGTAAACCTTTCATAATCATTTTAGCTGTCAAAGTGGGTACAGAAAGTCAACAGCAGGCTCCATTTTATACCTGCTTTGACATATAAAGTAAAGTCATTTTCTACGATCTGTCTGAATAACATCTAATGCCAGGAGGTTATCAGAATAAATTCGGTTTGATGAAGAGTCATATTTAGTCATTTTTTTAGGAATCAATAATAGCAAACAGTAACCGGAATAACAGAAATAGACTAATATAATCGAATAATATTTTTCACTGTAGTTAAAAGTACTCTGAAATTACACAAATTGTATGGGAGATTTTTCAGTTTTAATGCTTAGCACCAAAATTATTAAAAATACATAACTGAAAAAAATAAAATGAAAATAAATAAATAATTAACTGATCCACAATGGTTAACCTACATGTGAAAAATGGAGGCAGGAAAGCATACAATTAAAATGCATCATCTGAAATACAAATGGGCAAACTGGACATCTGGACTCTGGTGACCAGTCCGGAGGGCAATCAACACAAAAACACCAAATTGGACCAAATTTATAACTTTTTCCACTGAAACCCAGACATGGACAGAGATCAGGTAAACGCCACGCATCAAGGCAAAAACAAGTAATTCCAATTCAAATGAATTCAGTAGATCCTTCAGTCAAACATTATATCAGAACTTTTCATAGAGAGAAAAGACTCTGGAACTAGTAGTGAACGTTAAAGGCTGTAACTGCACATTACAGTCCAGTCAGTCCAAAAAACACTTAAATACATTTTAATCCATCTAATTTCTTTCAGAATTGTTCAAATCTAACAATGTTTCAGGTATTCCAGCTTTAGATTTCAAAAGTATTGTTATTCTTTTCTAATTAACCCAAAATAGTGCTTTTCTCCCTGCGATGGACTGGCGACCCGTACAGGGTGACCCCACCTCCCGTTGACCCCGATGGGATTAGGGTTGAGAAAATGGACGGACGGACGGATGGATGGTGCTTTCTCATCTTCTAAGCTGGATATATCTTCACACCACTAATAAAGGTTGAAATGAAACAGGTCTTCATTCTACACCTCAGGCAATATTTGTAACTATAAGTCAGTTTCAATAAATATCACTGACTTTTGATTTTCTTTTCAAACTTCCTTGTATCAGCTTTACACCGAGCTCTATACTCAAGACAGATTCATGTTTTAATAGTCTTCAATGCTTCAAATTCCTTCTATAACTTTTGGTCATAATAGTACGTTTTTTTTCCAGAATTTATTTTTTATATCTATTTTGTATATTTGACATGCATTTTCATTTAGGGCTTAGCATCAGAATTATGCTGGTAGAGCTGATGGTTTAATCAACATGCAATGTTTGAACTTATATAGAATATTGTGATCGACTGCATCAAAAGCAGGACTGGGATCTCACACGGTCAGCACATTAAAGGTGCTCTTAGGGCTTTATGAACACTTTGTGTTCAAACAACAACATTGTTCCAAAGTTAAATAAACGAATCCGGTTCTGAGCAGGCCTGTGTGTGGCCTGTCTTCACAATCCATTCAGCCCAATTTAGTTCAATTCAAAAACTTCAGTATGTATCAAGTACATGCAGAAAAACATTTTATTTTGCAGAACACTGAAACTGATTTTCATTAGCAATCAGGTTTTTTTCTGAGTGAACTGAAACATTTAGCTGCCCAGACTGAAAACAATGTTTCTTTGAAAAACTAAAACAAAAAAAGAGAAAAACTCTAATTTATTACAGCTAATTTGATTAGTTTTGCTCAATCTATAATGCTGATATGATTTTCAAATTTGATTTGCCAAATTTGATTTGTTTTCAATTCACGAATAAAGTTAATTTTATAAGTTTTGCTCAATATACACTTCTGATTTGATTAAGATTCTAATAAAATTAGTTAAAACAAATTCTAATAATTTCTTTTGGCTGAAGTTGGTTCAAAGAACCATTTTTTCAGGGCACAAATTCAGTCTTTTAACATGTTAGTGCTTTTTTTTTTTTTTTTTTTACTATTATTACATATATTTTTATTTTCCAACAAATTTTCTAATTTAAAACCAAAGTGTGCCAAGAACTGCGAGTCGTAATCCAGCAGTGACCTCTGGATCCTCACTATATTTAACAGTGTATCTTTCTGTTGCTGTTTATGGAAAAACCCAGGTCCACCAAGGCAAAGTATATGCATACCTGTAGTTTTGTATTTAAAATTTCACATTAGTATTTGGACTAATAGATTTTAATTCTTTCTATAAACCATCTGTGGACAACTAGATTGCTAAAGGTTTATGACAATACTCTGAGGTTGGATGCAATTAAAGCACATTGTAACTTCTTATTTATTTATTCGTTTTACCTCATATATTTTAAATTTATGACATTCCAGGTCTTGATTTTCTCAGGGCCCGGGTTATTTCTGAGGTTGTTTTAATAAGGATGTTTTTAGTTCATAAAAAAATGAAGATCTCTAACACAATCAAATGTTTCTCATTTGATTGTAAGCTTTGATCACTGAATATATTACAGAGCATTTATATAGGTCAAATATAAATAGAAAAGGGACCGAGTCTTTGTGCTGGTTGTTGGGGATAATCCTAATCCCGCTCAGTCTTCACTCTGGACGTTCCGCTCCTGAAAGATGAAGGTGACTGGAGAGGAAGTCGGAGAGTAGAAAAACTGGACGGCTGTCTTGCTGACATCCATTTGTCCATTTTTTTTAATCTAATGCATTCATAATAACAAAGTTAGGCATGATGTGAGTTCATTTTTTTGAAAATGGACGCAGGAGGATTTAAAATATATATATGGTTGGCAACATTTTATGCTGAATAAGAATTCTGTAGAACCATTTTTTATACAGAATCTAATGCAAGTACAACTGCAGTTTGTGAAAGATGCTCAGCGGTTCCGCCTGCGTTTGTCTGTTTTTATGCATTCCTCCTCTGAAACACTAAAACTCACCGTCTCTTCTGTGCGGCGTTGTTGGACAGAGACTTCCATGATTATTCTGTCAGGAAGAATCCTTTAAGCTCTGCGACGAAGGCTAATTGCCAAAGAGTTAACACAAACAGCTAAAGTAGCGGGATGGATTATCCTGTTCTTTGCATGGGATTATAAGACATGATGTTACAGGCAAACAGATTAACAGGCAACGGCCCGCTGAGCTTTTCCCCCAGAAAGTGGGATTAACCTGTTTTAACCAGGTTTTGACATTATGAACAAACTTCTCAATAGAAAGCACTTGCACAGCGGTAACAGCTTTCTGTAAGAGCATGCATGCTGGTGTACTCTCATATGTTTGGCATTCCGGTTGGCAGAATTGGGAAATTTGGCAAAAATCTACCCAAAATTTTAGATCACATCCTGAAGAAAATGTATGTTTGACAACCAGCAGCACTAAAATAGCAGATTTATTCTGAGATCATCAGACAGACCCTGTTGTCTGTTTGAGCACATCTTCAGAGCACATGCAAATTGCGTTTTCTGCAAAACAGTAGGGGGGTCCCTAAATGACTTAGATCGGTTAATGAAAAAACCCAATCAATTAGTCAATTATCAAATTAATTTGTCATGAGGTACAGTGTTGTCTGAGGTGGGGGAGTCTTTATAAATATCTGGAGGGGAAGAAAGAGGCATGTTTTAGATTTGGACCTTGTGGCATTTATGACTTCTCTCTCCATCATTATTGTGTTTAAAATTTAAGTTCTTCATCCCAAATTTCATGGTTCAGAAAGGAAGCGAAATGAGGTTCAACCGAGTCGTAGAGTTTCCAGAAGACTTCTGGATCCCAATCCCGTTGGACACAGACAACATCTCATCCCTCAGCCCTTTCTCAGTTCCTCAGGACCACTTGGGGAACTCAGGAATGTTCTACGCCATGGCCGGATTCACGTTCTTTCTTTTTGTCGTCGGCACTTCCATCAACACCCTCACCATCGCGTGCACCGTGCGGTACAAGAAGCTTCGTTCCCATCTCAACTACATCCTGGTGAACTTGGCCGTGGCGAACCTTCTGGTGTCTGTGGTCGGCTCCTTCACCGCCTGCTGCTCCTTCACATTCAAATATTTCATCTTTGGGCCACTAGCATGCAAGATCGAAGGGTTTGTCGCAACTCTAGGGGGTAAGAGCCAATCGACTTGTCTTCTTCATGCTACATTGCAGTATATTGATGAGACTTCTTCTTGGTTCTTCCAGGTATGGTAAGCCTTTGGTCTTTGGCAGTGGTAGCTTTTGAAAGATGGCTGGTCATCTGCAAACCTCTTGGCAATGTTGCTTTCAAGCCTGAACATGCGATGGCTTGCTGCGTGTTCACCTGGATCTTCGCGCTGATAGCCTCAGTTCCACCCTTGCTGGGATGGAGCAGGTAAGCAAGACACGCAGAAAATAAGTCACCTGCTTAAGTAAAGCTGTTAGACCAGCAAAGCAAACTCTTGTTATTTCCCCTAGGTACATCCCAGAAGGCCTCCAGTGCTCCTGCGGTCCAGACTGGTACACAACCAACAACAAATACAACAACGAGTCCTATGTCATGTTCCTTTTCTGCTTCTGCTTTGCCGTTCCATTCACCACCATTATTTTTTGTTATTCTCAGCTACTCATCACACTTAAAATGGTGGGAAAGCAGTAAAATTGTTGTTTCATGATCTTATTCAGTGACTGCAGTGATCAGAGTGAAATGCACGGCCTTTTCAACAGGTAGCAAAGGCCCAAGCTGAGTCGGCCTCCACCCAGAAGGCTGAAAAGGAGGTGACCAGGATGGTGGTCGTCATGGTGCTGGGCTTTTTGGTTTGCTGGATGCCCTATGCCTCCTTCGCTCTTTGGGTCGTCAACAACCGTGGGCAAACGTTCGACCTGAGATTAGCAACCCTACCATCCTGCCTGTCGAAGGCCTCCACCGTCTATAATCCCGTCATCTACGTATTCCTCAATAAGCAGGTGCGCAAAAAGACTTTAACGACAAAGTGTTTTCCAATAAAAGAAGCCAGGCATCATGACCAGTAGCTATGTAATTTTGGAAAGGATAGCCAGGGTAAAAGAAGGAGTTAGAGAAGCATCAGTTTGTTGAATTATGACTTCATTCCAGACATTTTAGATTATCTTTACATGCCTCTTGGCTGTTCCTGACAATTTCCAGCAAATAACAAGTCTGATGCTTCCCAACAACTCAATAATTCTTTTGTTTTTTTTCTCACTCTCAGTTTCGAACATGCATGTTATCCATGCTGGGGATGGGAGATGGAGAGGAGGAAGTCTCTACAACTCAGTCAGTGACTGAAGTCTCCAAAGTTGGCCCGGCTTAGTCTGACCGTAATCCTCTGTTAATTGTAAATCGTAAATGCTAACATTTTACAATCCAACAACAACAAAAATAATTACAACAACTTTGCAATATTCTGCTAAATATGTCAATGAAGAAGAAAAATAATGAAATCATGTTTTTTTTTAATTGTATTTTGAAGAATTTCCAGTGTTTGCATTTTTTTTATTAATATTATATTTATTTATTTTATTGGGGGCATGCTACAGTTTAAACAGCCTCCAAGTAAATTATTTTATTCAACTGTTGCCATTTTGTTCCTTCCTACGTCCACAAAGAGTTTCTCACCATTGCTTTTCAGTTGATCTTTCTTTGTAGTTTAAGTGTTTTCATGAGTTTTGCGCATGAGTAGAAATAAATACGCTCAAATCTCGTATGTCACTTTATTGTATGCTGCGATATTTCTGGAGACTTTCAGAAACCCTGGTTCCATTTGCTTTGGTTCTGATCTGTTTGGGCTAATCCACAGTTACGAAATATAGCAGACTGTGACCCTTGATCAGATCAAAAATAATTGAAGCCATCTACTGTTGTTACATATTACTTATTAGAGTCAGTAAATCATATTTTCTTATGTTAGGAGAGTATATGATGGTGATGTGATGCGCATCTCAACTTATTTCCTGATCGTGTACCAGCACAATTAGCACAATTAGCAGTGCTAATTTAGCACTGCTAATTTAGCAGTGCTAATTTACTGACAAAAGTAAAGATGGATAGAGCTGAATATTTTTCCAGTTCTGGAGGAAAGAATCACAGCATCAACTTCAAATTGCAGAAGCTAGGAATTAAAGCTCAACTCCAAGATAACAAAAGATTCACCCTACCCAATCTCGACATCAAACATCGAGAGCCGATAAATGAATCCTATGATCCTGGTAGAAACAGAGAGGAAAATGTGGGTTCACAACACTGCAGTTCAGCACAAATTGAAATAGTAGGCATGTAAAAAAAATAATTTCTTTGGGAGAGAAATAAACAATCTTTGTTTTTAAAAAAAAGTGTTTACAAGATGCGTACTTGTTGTATGTAGTCAGAAATATCAATACTTTTATGTTTAGAAATAAGTTCCTTGACAAAATTAACAGAAAAAAAAAATAATTTTGCTGAAATTGTAAATGAACTTATGCTACAAGCATATCAGGTCATGTTCTCCAGTTTTTACAGTTTCATATTTTAATTAAACAGAACAGTAAAGCAAATTTTCTTTTGAGGTATTGCTTTAAAAACACAATCAGATTCTTGAACAATTAAAACAAGAAATAAATTTGATATTAACGAGACCGAACAACAATAGGCTACAAGGTAGGTAATATGCGTGCTGGAGGACGAGCTAATCTTTTAGCCTCCGGCAAACGGATTAGCCGATTCCCGGGGTTCAGACACAGGCAAGCAGTGAGAAGATACTGGCCAATTCTGAACTCCGACACTAAGACTCTAATCTCGGCATTAGCTAAAAGGTGGTGTAAGTTGTCACGGGAATACATGTAAAGCTTTAAATCCCATCCTTGAGCCAATTAAGTTGAGCCGGAGTAACGTTTAAAGTTCCTATAAATGCCGCTTTGCAGTAAGTCGGCATCAGACAGAGAGAAGCCCACCTCACTTAGACGACAGGAAAAACATGAAGTATCACACCACTGTCTAAGTGTAGATTTAAAATTATACCGCATCCAGCTCGTATTTAATCATCCAGTCTGGTTGAACGTTTTGTTCAAAAGCCAACCCAATGAAGATGAGGACAAGTCGTCAAGAGGAATTTCCAGAAGACTTCTGGATCCCCATCCCCCTGGATACCGACAACATCACAACCCTCAGCCCGTTCCTAGTCCCCCAGGACCATTTAGGGAGCCGGGGGCTTTTTTACTCAATGTCAGCATTAATGTTCTTCTTGTTTGTGGGCGGCACGACCATCAATGTCCTCACAATCGCATGTACTATTCAATACAAGAAGCTCCGCTCCCATCTGAACTACATCCTGGTGAACATGGCTGTGGCGAACCTCATCGTCTCGTCCGTGGGCTCTTTTACCTGCTTCTACTGTTTTGCCTTCCGATACATGGCTCTTGGTCCTCTCGGCTGCAAGGTCGAAGGATTTACGGCGACTCTTGGTGGTAAGAACAGGAAAATATTAGAACAAGCCCAGTCTGTGAAAGCTGGTTTCATGCTTTACCAACTGAGTTGGAATTTAAGAGAGATGCAAGATATTGTGGAGAATTTAGTAACTAACTGTAACTCTGTCTATATGACAAGTCTTGATGTTGATATGCCAACATGTGCATCATCTGAATTCTGTCTTGTTTTTCCTCAGGCATGGTCAGCCTTTGGTCTCTTGCGGTGATTGCATTTGAAAGATGGCTGGTTATCTGCAAGCCACTCGGGAACTTTGCCTTCAAGTCAGAGCATGCTTTGTTCTTCTGTGCACTTACCTGGGTCTTTGCTTTGTGCGCTTCAGTTCCTCCACTAGTGGGATGGAGTAGGTGAGGATGACACTTTAGCTGTGGATTAATCTAACACAGTCCTGGAATCATATTGCTACATGTATTGTCTGCTTTGCCAGGTACATCCCTGAGGGAATGCAGTGTTCATGTGGACCAGACTGGTACACAACGGGCAACAAGTACAACACCGAATCCTTTGTGCTGTTCCTCTTCTGCTTCTGCTTTTCCGTCCCTTTCACTTGCATCGTCTTCTGCTACTCGCAGCTGCTCTTCACACTGAAATCAGTAAGTAGGATGCTGTGAGCTACCCAGGTTTGAATTGTCGATGTGTGTTTGGTGTGACTTTTTGGCTCGGATTCCGACTCAACCTGTGAATCTGTAGGCGGCAAAGGCCCAGGCAGAGTCTGCCTCCACCCAGAAGGCAGAGAAAGAGGTGACCAGGATGGTGGTCGTCATGGTGCTGGGCTTCCTGGTGTGCTACGTGCCATACGCCTCCTTTGCGCTTTGGATCGTGAACCATCGTGGAGAGACTTTTGACCTGAGACTTGCTACCATACCGTCCTGTGTCTCAAAAGCCTCCACGGTCTACAATCCTGTCATCTACGTTCTCCTCAATAAGCAGGTAGGCTTATGGGGGGTGGGCTTAAAAGACTGACGGTGGTATTACACTGTAAAGCTGAAGGAGAGACCAACTATAGACCTTTTCTGACTTGAACATGGCTGATAAATGTCCTCTAACGGTGGATTTTAAACATAATCAATGGCTCAAACTGCTTTCTAAACATATACATTTCACCTTAGATAGGTGTTCAATGTTACATTGTTTTTACTTCTTTTACTAGTTGTCTGTTTGACTCTTGGATGTCAGCGATATCCGAACCCCAAATATGTCGCCGCGTGGCAAAATCAACTAATCCTAACAAGATTGCATTTGATCCACGCTGAACGAGGGAAAGCGTCTGAAGTGTCCATCTTTGCCTTTGCTTTCAGTTCCGCTCTTGCATGAGGAAGATGCTGGGGATGAGTGGAGGCGACGATGACGAGTCATCTGCAAGTCAGTCGGTCACCGAAGTCTCAAAAGTTGGACCCTCTTAAGTTCTTGGCCTGTCTTGATTTGGATGACATGGAAATGACCAACATTGATGTGTTTTTACTGTTGTTATATCTTAGGGTTTTCAATGAAAAATGTAAAAAAAAAAAAAAAAAAAATGAAAGTGATAAAAAATATTCATGTTATTAAGCTGATATTTTTCTGTGCATTTTACAATGGACATAATGCAAAAACACATTCTAGAAATTGTATTTTAATGTGAAAACATGGGGATTGCTTTCCTTCCAAAAAAAAAAAAATTAAATAAATGACTGAGGTCTCTGAAAACCCATAAACTACAAAATAAATGCATGTAGCACATCTGCCGCGTCTGTGGATAAGTTGTTCTACACGTCATGACTTGTAAGTATTTACTTGTATATATGTAGCAACAGAATAAATAAAGAGAAGCTCATATCCACTCGGGAAAGAAATCATTTGTTCACAAAGAAAGAGATCACTGCCTGAAGTGCGTTGGACCTGTTGGATGAATGCTATTTTCTCACATAGTACAGTATTATTACTGGTATTGTTGTAAACCTAAGCTTCACAACCATATGGGTTTTATTGTTTCAGATAATTTGTTAATCCTGGTTGGATCCCTGACGATTCTATGTCGTCAGTGTCTGACGTCATCTAAGCCCCGCCCCCTCAGAACAGGAAGTGACTTTTTTTTACTTGGAAAGCTCCATCTCTGGCTCTCTTGACCTAATCAAGATGATCTTGTGTCAGATGACAGATAACAAGTTGGTCTCACCTGCTTTAAAGCGACAAGACTTTTCAGTGGAGGGCGTGGAGTGACAGGTCACGCCGCTGCCAGACGTTTGGCTCGAGATTCCTCGTGTTTTTAGAACTCGCAGTGAACGGCTTGCTGAAGCTATCTGCTGTGATTTCTCCTTCTGCAGAAGTCTGGTTGAAAACTAAGAAACGTTGTCTGTGGTTCTTTTTATGTAGGTTGAGAAAATACCTATCATATACGGATGCGCAATTTAAAAGTCAATTTATTCTTTTGAATACTTTGATTTTCTTCCACTTCTCAACCAATAAAAAACTCCGGCAGTCTCCAGCTAACTTCCTATAAAAAAGCTGGGTTGGAGGTGGGCCTCTTCTTTAGCCAGAACACAAAATGGCTGCCACAGCGGACACACCAACACGGTAACAAAGACAGTATAAGTGAGGCAAGCAACAACAGAAGGAACCAGTGGAGAACAATGAAACCAGAGAGATACATATACAGTACTGTATATAGACATATGGAGGATGACGCAGCTGAGTGAGTGCAGGCAGAGGGAAGTTAAAGAGATGAGAAACGGCTGGGAAGGACAGCAGGAGGAAAGGAGATGATAAAGGTAAACAAAAGGGAAAACCTGAAGCTAAGGCTACGTTCATACAGCGAGATAAATGCAATTTTTTTTTGTCAACATCCGACTTTTTCATGGCAGTCGTAACGGCCTGCTTCTTAGCTTTTACTTTTACTCCCATTGCTGAGTGAATTAAAACTGATCCATACATAGACGGAAGCATCCATTATTACTTTTGAAAACAGTGCGCTGCTGTGTGATGGCGTCATTCTTTTTCTGCACGCGCCGGTTGATTTGGGGTCGTAAACTGCTCACACAGAAGTTTGAGCTTTGTCATATTTTGTTAGTAATAAGAACAATCACAAATATGGAAAAAGAAACAGATTTTAGCAAAAACAATTGCAATTGGGAATGAAGGCCTACTGTGAAAACGTAGCCTAACCTAGCAACATAACATAGAGGCAACAAGTCCAATGTACAAATAATAAGAAATGACATAATATCAAGGGTTAAACAGCAATTATCTAAATACATGATCAATAAATATGATCAAATCTGAAACCCAAAGTTTAACTACACACATATCATGACAAGATTTGGCAGGGCATCGTTAAGAGCGTTGCTTCCTTCATAAGTCCAACATTTTTGTCACTTTTATTAGGGAGTTCTTTAGAGTCTTCATCTACCAAACTCAGTAGTGCTTGCTTGTAGGAAGGTTTTTGAAAACAGTTTTTTTGCCAAACAAAACATTGACTTATAGCCAGAAAACAGCTGGGGTTTTTTTTTGTTTTTTTTTGGTACTGTCATGGAAAAAATTACTTTAGTGTATAGTCTGAATGAGAAGAAATAAGAAATTTCTTAAAACCTCGCAAGGTGGGAACAGAAATACAGAGTCAAAGGAGTCTGTCAGTCTGCTCTGACCAACAGTGGATCTGGCTTCCTTTTACAGGTTCTGGTCACAGAAGAGAGACTTGATTGGACAATAGGTGTGAATCCCTGATTGTTATGTACCAACAATTCTGTGGAGCCCAACACAGATGGTCTGGCCATTTGTCTATTGTTAAGGAAAGGAGGTTGTTCTCTGATGCTAAAGAGGGCAGATAAGCAACAGTCTCCAGGATCAAGGAGCTCCTGCGGTTATACGGCACTGTAGACGTCTACAGGAGAGCAGCTTGACCAATCTCATGATGAGATCATGCAGACACAATCTAATGCACAAGAGGGGTGAGGGGTACATTANCATTACAGTACTTGGACTGTTTCTAAAACTAATAAAGACCCAAGTGGAAGTACAACAACGTGCAAAAATAAAATTTTTCATAGTAGGTCCCCTTTTGACCTTAAACCAGGGTATGTGCTGAATTAGGATTTTAGTGCACATTTACACTCTTAGGAAATATCCCAAATAAAATAACTATATTACACATTGAATAAAAACGTACAATCACTTATTTCTTCAATTACATATTTATTTGACAAATGTTTGTTGTTTTGGGCATCTTGGTCTCTTGTAGTTTGGTGAAAAACCTGGAACAGAAAAAACCCAACACATGTACTCACACAGACAGTGATTTCTATACACTAGTCACACAAATTGTACAGTGACAAATCAAACGAGTAATTAAAATGTTAGTGCCGAAAAAGTAAACAGGTCCCAACAAAACATTATGACCATCTGCTTGGAACAGCCATTTTGTTTCACATCAGCATCTCTACTCTTCACGGATGATGATAAAACCTCTGTGTGTGTCTGTGGTGTTGTGATATTCGCTAAAGAGCGATGCTGTGAGGTGAATTCTCTGTGATTTGGGTTTAGTTTTCAGCAATGCAAAAAATACAAAACAGTTGGGGATAAAGAGATTAGTTGAACATGTGGCCCTAAATATGTTGTAATTTTCCTAAAAGTTGTTGTTTGTGACATATGAAGGTTGTATATATCAGTGATTCTTGAGAAGTGGGACAAAATGGGTTTAAATTCCCCCCCCAAAATTTTTATTATTCCTCAAGCTTATGTATTCAAATATGACAAATAATGTTTTGGAAATGTATAGATGCTAAGGTGCAGGCTCCCAGTTTCAACATTTTTTTGAAAATTAAATTTTTAATGGACCTGACTGAGAACTTTGTCATCACCATCTGACAAAAAATAAACATAAAATTATTTTTTAATGATATTAAAAAATATTTAGTGATATTTTTACTCAGTTTTAAAGACAAATGCCTCCCAAGAAACAAAAGAAATATTTAAAACAAAAAACAACATAAAGTCCATCTGACGGAGTTGACGCGGAACTGAAGGTGGTGACAAACTATTGAAATACTTGATACATGTGAAGTAAAGCCATTTATGTAAAATACATTAAAATGAATTAACTGCACACTTAAGGGAGATTTGTCAACACTATCACTGAAAGAGTCAAACTGTCAGTGAAAAACTGATGGAGTCGACGAAATGCCAAACTACCTCAATTTATATGATGTTATTCTGTTGTATATCGTAGCTCATCAGGTCCATGAAATCTTTAGTTTACTAAAATTAAGCATTTATTTCACAAAATTCATAAAAAAATGTTATGGTGTTGACACATCATGATTGTGACGAACAATGTAGGAATAAAACAGAAGAAAGAAGTAAATAATAACATAAGCTAACTAGAGCTGTTAGCAAAGGAAGAGAAAGGAAGAGGTCATGGGGTCCTCAGACGTTCTGATGCACAATGGGACACGAGACTGTAAACAAAAACACAAGAAACCAAGGCTAACATTATGTGATTTGTTAGAAATTTCCTAGCTCTGCTATACGAGTTATCTGCTAAAACAGCCAAATGTGGTTGGCTAGACACTATATTAGCAAGAGCTAACGTCGTTAGCAGGCGCTAACACAAAATCAGTTCAAATTGGAAGTTAATCCAATTTGACTGTTTAAAGTGATAACAAAGCATCTTTAAGTCTTTGTGGAGGTGCTTACAAAGGCTATTATGCTATTTATGGTAGCATTCTGATGCTACCATAAATAGCTTGAGTTAGAAAGTGCAGCTCTTTACAGAAAACACTCTCCTCTAGGGTTGGCACTTCTATGCATCAGCCGCACAGTTACCAGGTTTGTGGCTGAGTATCTCCTCTTTCTTTCTTTGGTTCTCTTCATTTTGACTTCCTCTTGTCATTTCTGCATTGCATTCAATTTTAATGTGCTGCATTTCAAACTGAAAGGGCTGAACGTTGCCCATGCAAATCTCTGTTCTGTTTTTTGTAACAAAGCTCACACTGTAGCGCCTCACATGCATCATCTACCCATGGTGCATTGCAGCGTAAACAACATGGCGACGTCCATATGACAATATTTATTTAAATTTATAAAAACTAAATAGTCCACAATTTTTTATATATATATTTTTTTATGTTTGAAATAAATGCTTCTTAAATAAGTTCTATTCTTATTCTATTAGAACTAAATGTGGATCACTTCTACAGAGACTGAAAGCTGAGTGAGTACTTCAAAAAGATTCTTGAGTATCCAGGCTGAAGTCAGCTTTAAAGGAGATAAAATAAAAATTAAATCATCCAAAAAGCCATGTCAGCACAGAGGTTTTCCCAGAAGAACACTATGTGGTAACAAGATTACTGGTTTCACTCACCTTACTTGTCAGTGGTCATAATGTTATGGCTAGTTGTTGTTTTCATTCGTAAGCCTTTCTAACTCTTTAATGCAATAGAGTTAAGGCAGTTTGCTGGATAGGATTACCTTTTGGAATAAATGAAGGCACTGGTTACCTAAAGAGAAAATAAAACAACAGATATTCACATTGTAGCATGTTTGTTAAAATGGCATTTAAAGAGTGAAATGCATTTCATCACGAAAGTCAAATACAAAGTTATATTTTCACTCTGAAGAAATGGGAGTTAATCAGTCCAACTAAAACATCACAGCGCTGGAATTGACCCTAGAGCCTCTTACTGCAAAAGTAGGAAAAGGGGAAGATCAGAAAAATCTGGTTATTAAAGGTTAAAAAAAGAAAGGAAAGAAAACAAAAAACACTTTATGAAGTGATTAATAAAATCCCTGAGAGAATATTACCTGATGTTAAGTGAACTCAGAGCCATGAGATCAGCTGTGGCCGATTTGGCTCACTTGGCACCAGAGTAATTTTCTGTCCACCTTAACGATCACTACACCACACATGCGAACCACCTGTTGCTCAACACAGCAGCTTAAGACTTTTACCGCCAGTCATTCCCGTCGGCTGTCGGGAGCAAATCCGAGTTCTGCTAGTAGTGAACTTTTGCCAAACATGAATAGTTCAGAACTAGCGGAATTCCAGACTTACCCTCGAAATATCCCAGCATCCCATGGAAAGTCAGGACGGTATCAAAAAAAATGTTACAAGTTTCAACCTTATGCTAAATGGAGGTTTTCGTTACAGTAAAAATGCTAATGCTTCTAACAGTTTTTCATATTTAACAGTTCAACATAAATGCTAACACGAATACAGACATGCAAAAATGTTAGATATCTAAGTGATAGAAAGAAAAATCTAAATCTTAGAAATATTTACAAAAGTCTTGAGTTCCAGGTCCATCCTCTTCTTGAAATGAAAGAAGTCCTTACGCCACATGGAGCACTTATTAAATGTGTGAGCAAGCTACGTCCACATGGTATAGATCCAATAAGAAAGAAAAAAAAGAAAAAACACATGCAAGGATTAAAGTAAACCACTACAGAGGCTTTGATTAGGCTGAGTGTGCTCCTGACGTGACCTGTTATTCCGGAGCGATTACCGTCTTACGGAGTGAGCATGCCAAAAGTAATTACTCTATGCTAAGCAGTTTTGTGGAGCAACCTGAGTTGTCCGTATAATCTGATTTGGTCTATTGGGGCATGAGATATCCTCACTTGTGTTTCATTAGGTCAAATGAAGACACTGTTGGTTTAGTGCTGCGCACTAAATAATACAGTACATCAGTTCACATCAATTTTGAAACCACCGTAAAACTTCTAAAATATGTACTAGAAAGTTTGAATGCATTCCACTGTTATTATTTTACAGTATAGACGTAGGCCTGGGTTTGCTGTGGCGGCGCAGGGGTTAAGCACAACCCACATATGGAGGCGTTAGACCTGGACGTGGCTGTTGCAGGTTCAATTCCCAGCCTGGCAACCTTTGTTAGGCAGTGGGTACTTAAAGAGAAAAGAAAACAACAGTCTTCCCCTTCTCTCATTACCCACTTTCCTGTCAATTAGAGCCAATAAACATTTAAAAAAAAAGAAGACGTAGGCCTATTAGTAAAACTAATAGCCGGCATAAGTGGCCAAATAATGCAAAGTACTAAATTTAAACTGAGCTTCAAAGTTATTACTGCCAACAAACCTGCTGGTTACAATTATTGAAATGAAACAGAGGAAGTTGAAATATTTAATAATGCAGAGTTTGGTAATAATATGACCTACCATTTGTAGGTGTGTCTCATATTTTATGTAGCAGCAGCAGGTTGCAGCTAGGGCCCTGTCCACACAGAGGCAAGCAAGCAAAATATATATATGCATATATACAAACTTTCTCTGTTTCATTTCAATAATTGTAACCAGCAGGTTTGTTGGCAATAATAACTTTGAAGCTTTCCTTAGTGTTTTATGTAGGACACTGAACAACTCGTATATTGGGACAATAAAATACATACTTAAAAAATGACATTATATAAAATATTGCCTATTAATATTAATATCTAGATTCACAGCATCACCATCATCCTTTGGCCAATGTGCGAATACTGAATATAGAGCTATATTCACAAACTACGTCTAGCTCTAGCTGTAGTTTGTGCTAACGACTTAGCAACTGAAAGGCTAATTTATAATGTAATTCATAGCAGTGGGTTTCATGTATGTTAAATATGGTGTTTATAAGCTGTGACAGCTGTTCCAAAAGGTTTTTCTCCAGACTCTGTGACAACATTGCATTTTATGAAAGTTACATTGTCACATACATAGACAGGTGCTGCTACGTATGAAACTAGACATATTTTAAGACTTGCTAGGAACGCAAAATAGATTTGCGTGACAAAAAATAAATCATAGTTGTACAATATTTTAACATATTGGAATGTCAAACCTAGTAAATGTCTTGATGTCAGTTGCGATATGAATCTGTTTTCTCCTTTAAGAAGTTGATCTGTTTTCCATTGCCCTGTGACCGCTGGGTCAAAGCTATTTGTGTTTTATCTGCTGCCACGATACTTTCTTCAACCGGCTAAGTAGTACATTAGCATGTAAGATGCAAGTTCATAGCACTTGAGAAATATTAGGCAACAACTATTGCAGTCCAAACAATCCTCCCAATATGAATATTGCACACAATGATGTTGTTATGTAGACATATTTGCAATATTTTGTAGAGCCTAATCCATATTCTCTGCCTAAGGCTTAGAATATAAAATGTTCAATTAACTTAGTATGTTTCTTTGTTGTTTTTTTTACGTTAGAGCAACTGGAATATCCAGATAATAACTTGCAATATGCAATAGAACAAGCCCAAATTACATAGAATGGGGAAAAATATCCTTTCCAAATTCCTATCCAAAATGTCTCTATTGTGTACATGTAAGAAATGCATTTTGCAAAATGGCAGAACTTTGGCACTCTCGGTGGGAAACGCATACAGTAATTATTTTGCTTGTGACAGATGTATAACCCCTCCTAAAAAAGCAAAAATATCTGTAATTATAGATTATTAGCCTTAGAAATCATTAAATGAGGAACTCCAAAACTCAACTATTAACTGATTACACAGAAATGAGACTCTAAACAGAATCACCCAGTTTAACAAATGGGTCAGTGACACGTCTTAGAAAGTTCGGTGACATCAGGTCTTACTTCTGTAAAGTCAAGGAGAGGCGGGGTACACACTGGACACGTAGCACAGCTACACAAATCCCTACGGTGTTGTTTCTACAGTACACTTAATTTTAAACCACCAATCAGCATGATATGTATGTCCTTTGAGCAGAAGGAATAAAAACACCTTGGAATTAAGAGTGTGCTGATGGACTACAAATTCCTGCTTAATTGCTTGCCTAGTCCTAACCTAACATGACCCTCATGATATTAAGGGCTAATGATGGTAAAACATTAACAGTTGAAAACACAAAATAAAAAAAATCTCTTCAAACAGAATTAAAAGTGTTCCAAAGGCTTAGAAAGCAGATTAGAAAGCAAAGTTTTCATAAAGTGGATTTTCTAGAACGGATGTCGTGGCCCAATAAGGCAATTACGACAATGACGTGAAGAGTAGCCCAGTAGGCGGGTACATAAAAAAAGAAATCCAATGTTCTGGGGTGAATCTTCTTTCCGGATGGATTAAAGGTGTCAGACTTGCTCCACATGTCAGCAATTACAACAGTCACGGTAACCGTGCCACAGATCTCTTCTTATCCTCAGAATCAGCTTTAAGAGGTATCTGTCCTTTCTAGCCAACCAGACAGCAAAACCAAATGTAAAAGTTTGTTTGTTTGTTTCCTATTTAAAACAGCATTTATTTAAAAAGAACAGGGTTATGTTTAACACACCAGTTTTAAGAAGTATTTGTTTCTAGGTTCCTGGAAATGTCACATAAAACAGTCAGAAATGTATCAATGAAAACTCTCCACTTAATCCACATATTAGTTGAGAGTACGGAAATCCACTCAGTGTCTTAACCTCGTTAGACCTTTTAAGTGTACTTAAA
>CAEFZX010010051.1:0-130757 GCA_903066825.1 Alfaro cultratus
CAGTGCTTGAAGCACCGCCTCTGGCGGTCAGTAGGGATGAAATAGAACGAAAGTTACTACCGTAACTACGGTTCTATGAATCCCGGATGACCGCCAGAGTGCTTAGTCCCTCGGAATCCTTGCTCTCGCGAGAAGGTTGAGGGATTGAACGCCAGGTGCCATGTGACTATATAGGGTCACGTGGGTCCCCTGCAGGTCACAGGTGACTTTGTTGTCATTAGTACTCGACCTGCACATGCGCAAGAATGATCATTCAGTGCTTGAAGCACCGCCTCTGGCGGTCATCCGGGATTCATAGAACCGTAGTTACGGTAGTAACTTTCGTTTGGACATATTCACAGCACACAATGTGTGGCACAAACAACTACTGATTTTGACTCGTTTTGTAGTCATGGGACCTTGCAGGCATTGGTAGACTGTCTACCATTGACTGCAACCAATATATGTTGCGGTCATTGGTTCCAGTCTACCAACATGCAATTTTTACACAAATTGTTTTCCTGAATAGAAGAAGATTCTATTCTGTTTTACAAATAAGTCATATAAGAAATTGGGTCGAGCAACAGATCAATGATCCAAATTCCACCAGGAAGTCTACAGAAAACTATCCGAATAGGAAGCAGTTGAAATTGTTCCATCGTCCCAATCAAAGCCAAAATCTCAGCCTACTTAAATTTTTGTGCTTGATAAAAAAATTAATAAGCTAAATAAATTTCCTCCACAACAACATGTGAGATTGATAGTCGTATAAATTTGGCAAATTCAAATTATTCTAAATTTGGTTCCTCAAGCTAATAAGTTGTGGGATGTAATCAATATTGTGTGATACAGTTAGCAGCTCACAGATCCCTCCAAAAAATATTTCACAATTTTTTTTTATTTTTTTTTGTAAAATCCATCATGATTATAATTCCCAAACTCTGACTTGATATGTACAGTATATCCCAACATGGTTGCAATGCCTCCAATTCCTCTTTTGCTTACACTACCTCCCATTTGTAACAAGTCCATGCTGAAACTCAACAAAGACATTGAAAAGCCTGTGTAAACAATAAATAAAAAAAAATAAAAAATACATTTTTGCTTAGAGGCCAGATCGCTGGCCTGTTTAATGCAACAGGAACAGAGTTTAGGGAAGCAAAACCGGAGTTACTGGAAATAAAACCCACCACTTCTCTAGAACACTACTGGACATGCTTTTGAAAAATTTTGAATCAGTAATAATGATATAGCAAATTTACTTCTGCATTTTGGCTGTGCATCAAAAAAAAAAAGAAAAAAAAGAATAGCATATGATGTATTTAAAAGTTTATAGTGTTAGAAAAGGATGATAGAAATATATTTGATTAAAATAAAGGGAGAAGAAAAAGAAAACTGTGCACTGTACCGCTAACAGAACTCATCCATTATAATATGACTGGGCCCACTCCATTGCTATTACTTCTAATCAAGAAAAAGTATGGATTTACAAAAAAAAAAAGAAAAAGAAAAAAACAAACATTTATTTTCCTTTATAGTTATTTTACAGTGGCTGGCCCGGTTTCCCCATCTCATGAAGTTTTTGTTTAAATCTCTCTTTTTGTCCATGTACTTAGCTTGCCTCGGAGGATACCAGAACTTGCATGTTAGGTTAAATAAGGACATAAATATAATATTTTCGTTGTGATGGACTGGTGATTTGATTCTCTCCAAATAACAGTTTGGATAAGCTCACAACCTGTGATGACCCTTAATGGAACAAGCTTGCGTGGAAAAAAAATCAATTGAACTTTACATTACCAAGGGAAGGGATTTTGCATGTTTGCTCAAATTAAATCGGTTTTCTATACCCACTTGTGCCATGCATGGTCATGTGAGGTGGTACAACTGTCAGGATCCCTGTTTTTCTGTGTATTTATTTCGAGTTTCTGTGTCTCTGTGCTCTCCCTGTTGTCCTGTCCTCCCCTTGATTGTTCCCAGGTGTGTCTCGTTCCCTGATTACCTCTTGTGTATTTAGTCTCACCTGTGTGTCAGCGTCTTTGTCGGGTCCTTGTCGTGTTGCATGTCATTCTGTCCAGTCTGTTCTCCTGCCCTTCGTTTACCCGGTGCTACCGGTGTCGAGCCCAGGCTTCCGCTCGGCCGTGCTGACCGGTGTTGGGACTAAGTTTTTGGACTGTGTTACTTTGAGACCTGTCATTAAATCATTTATTTCACTTTATCCTGGGTCTCCTGCCTCTGCCTCATCACCTCCACTCCACCGATTTATGACAACAGTCAGAAGGTACGCTCTGGACTGGTCACTAGTCTATCATATTCTCACTAGATAAATATATGTGTATATATACAATAAAAAAAATACATGAACAGCATTTATCAGCATTTGCCGAGAACGCTCCGTTTTGACCCATGCCTCTTTTTACCTCTCTCTCCTACAAATCCCTCTTCTCTGACTGATAAAAAAGTGATGCATGAGGAAAATCCCCAGTCCTTGTTTATCCCTTAAGCAAGCATTATGCTAATTTGTTACACTGTGATGTCATCCCTGGCTCCACTGCCAAGGACGCCTTAAAGAGTGTTTGGGTGCAGTCTTTAGGACAGAGATAAAGTCTCCTTGGTTGTAGAATTTGAACTTTACGACAATCTGCAAAAAATCCGAGACAATATTTTAAATTAAAGGGAAAACACATGCAGCGTACAGCTTATTCTTATGTTTTCATCTTATAGAATTAATTACAAGGACGTAGAAGAACTGAACTACAATCCATGAGGTACATGTTGGGAGGTGATTGTATCTGCCTTTTTATACAGGTTTGTGAATATTTTGCACTGCCTGTGTGATCATTTTAAACATCAGAACCCATCTGTATATCCACTGGAGGTGTAACTGAACAAATCTGTTAAACCCGACTTTTTTTTTTGAGATGGCGGTTTTCCTTGGCATTTTTGAGATCTCATTCAGGAGATCTTGATTTCTCAACTTTAGGATATTTTTCAATGTTCTGAAAAAAAGAAGAAGGTTGAAGTCATATTCAAAGTGTTCTTTCCATATGTGGCTTCAAAAAACAAATTGTCTTGATGGTAATTGATGCATTGTGGCAGAAGCTAGATGACCCAGTGGTTTGACATGGATGGTAATGAATGCCATCAATCTGAAGAAAGATGCTTTCAGGCCTGTGGAGTTTCTGTGGACTCCAGAGGCCTTTTTGCACTGCAGGGCCTGGAGCGACTGCAGGGTAGACTATTCTTGTCAGTCATTTCGACTGACAGCATTAAAAAAAAATCCGCCGCACTATACTTCATACCTGTTGAACAGCTGAACAGATCCACAACGTGCCATCACACATCAAGCAAATGATTTTAGGCTATGTAACTTTTTCTTGGCAATGACAAACTATGTATAAACAATGAAATGAAATACTTAACCAAATGTTTCAAGGTTTTAATGTTGATCTGGAGGCTGAATCAGGGCTCTCTGTGGCGCTGGACACTGGAACTGCAAGCGCCACTTTGGTGTAGGTTTTGAAATCGGGGAACATTTCTCTAACTTTAGTCATCAGACGCCTGCAAGACTCTGGACGGTGGGTTTCCTGATCAATAATATGCTCTTTTTTTTTGATTGATTTAATTAAAGGTAAAGAAGAGTCCTTTATTTCCCCTCGCGGATGAGCGGGCACAGAAAGAGCTGAAAAGTACGACAAATAATGAAAAAATGTTGTGCCAGGTCTGTGTGGGGGTGGCCTCGGGCAGCTTCAGCAGGAATGTTTGATATGACAATCCCTGCTCACTTTCAAGGCAGGACATTGCTCAATGCAAACACAACCAGGCCCACTCTGGGTCACTCTCTGCAGCTCAAAAAGGCTTTGTAAGACACCAGAAAGGTAGCAGGTAATGAGGAAGACTGCAGCTTCTGTAGTTGCAGAAGTGAAATCTTAAAATTCGGAGAGGTTGAGGAGAAGGACTTTTGGTTGGTCATGAGAAAGTTCTGGTAAACATTGGGAATGCTCTAGTTTGACAACTTTAAGAAGCATTGTATGTAACAGACTTGTGGATTTGATTAGTAGATTACTTTTTCTGGAACAGTGAACACTTCTGAATCTGAATGGACCAGATTCAGAAAGGAAAGGATTGCTGGGTGCCACACCTTGGAGTGGGAGACAATGGAAAGTGAAGTGGCAGACCAGACTGTTTTTTTTTTTCCCTTTAGACATCAGACCCGCAACAGTCAATATTCTTGCTCCAATTTTTATAAAATCCTATTTATTTTAATCACAATTCTGCCTCATTGTCACTGCTGTCGTCACATAATCAGGTTCACAGTAAACATGTTTGGCGATCTTGTCCGACTGATGCGTCAGGTTTTTTGTTGTTGTGCTGTGTGCCAAAGGTCATGGCAGATGTCCAGCAGAGTGCTTATTCATGACATTTATCCTTTTTACTGTCAGTTAGCCTTACTCAGGCACAACGCCATGACAGGTTATCCATGCCATTAGCAGAAGACACAGAGACGGCAGACAACAAAGACGAGGCTGTCTGAACGGCAAGCGGGGGGGTAATATGTTTACGGCGGAGAAGAAAAAGGGCGGAGGGGCTCCAGAAATGACAGGGAGAGAATTGAGGCTCAGAACTGGGATTTGTCTTACATTTCCCCTACGCTGTCCTGAATGCTGCCTATTATTATCCTCGGAAGAAAGAATTTATTTTCTATTTGTTTGGCTGGCTTTTTTTTTTTTTTGCTTTTTTTTCTGTTTTTCCTTTTGGGTCTCAGGCTTGATATTTATTTATTCATTTGTGCCACCAGTGGCGCCTGAAAGGGGAGCTGTGAAGTGCATCACATTAACTGTATTGACAAACAGCTCACCAAGCGCATTGCCTCTGCCTTTGATGGGGGTTTAAGTAGGAAGCCATTGAGAGACTTATGGAGAAATGTTCCCCTGGGATCAATAGATTAGAGCCCTTGCTAATCTTAGTGAGCAAGACAGCAGCTCTCATAAGGAAAAACTCCAGCGATGTCACTAACATATGCTGCGCCATCACTCCCCGCTGCCCTCAAAGCGTAATTATTTTTCACTCTGATACAGGGCACGAACTTGGAAGCACAAGTACTGCCATCCTTTTCCATGTGCTATGGTATTGCTTTTAGGCTTGAAGAAGGAGAGAAATGTTCTGATGTGCTGTGTTATTATTACTTTTTATGTTTTTTCAGAATAATCTGATGTATTATTCCGGGTCGGAATCCAGTGTACCGTTTTTGTTTTAGTGTCACTTTAATTTAAGAGAAATTATACGAAACACTTAAAAACGAAAGCGTGTGTTAAAATCTGCTTTGTGACAATCATTCTGGGTTCAATGTAGAGGTAAAATGCAATGCAAGGTAAGGTAAGTTGATTTGTATAGCACAGGTAAATGCATAGTACTCTCGCTGCAAAAAACACAAAATCTTACCATGTATTTTTGCTCTAGTTTTTAGTGCAAATATCTTAGTTTTGTCTTATTTCAAGAGTTCTAAATAACAAGTAATGTTAGAGCAAGATGTAGGAGCTTGCTGTAAGTCAATAGTCCCTTAATATTGATGAAAAAGTACTAGCTCCACTGGCAGAATATTTCACTTATTGGAAAAATGTCTTAAGTGAAATCAGTGGAACTAGTACTTTTTTTATATGTATATATAAATAAATCCATACTAAGGAATTGCTGAAATATTACTGCATGATATGTAAAAACTCCCTTATGTACAATTGTTCACATCACATTCAAGGTCAGGTTGGTAGGATCACTTCAGAGGACATGAAATATGCTCACAAAAAAGTTATGCATTTTTGTGTAACCTTTGGATTAATATTTTGCTCTTCTGTCTGTCGGAAACAACATATGAAACAACCAGCGTGTTTTTTTATTATTATTATTATTTTTATTTGGCTACCAGTATTGGCTTACAGAAAAAAGAAAAAAAACTCAAGCAAATGGGACAATTAATTTTTTTCTCGGGATCATATGAGTTTTTCTTTATACCCATTTAGTCCACAAGCGATTTCCTGAATGAGGCGCCCAGAGTGTGACAGATCCAAGGTGAGTCGTCCAAGACCAAGTTTCAATTAGACTTCTCTGTGGGCACTGATCCTCTGCACCATTAATCAATTCATTTCAATTAAAGCCATCCAAGAAATGATTAAATAATTACCTGCAGGCTCAGGGAGTCATATATCCTTATTATGGGAGCCCATTGGTCATCAGCTTGAGAATGTCTGACCAGCGCCAGATGTGGCACAGCAAATGAGGAAGCTGGATGACGAAGACGGCGAGTAGGAAGGCAACATTTAATCATCTGTATTCTGTTGAGCTGAAATGGAAATGGAAGATAGTGTCAGAGAAAAGTCTCTGTCTGTAAATCTGAAATTTGTGTTTTTATCTCTGTGTGCTGTACAGGTCCACCGTGGCCAACCGAGGCGGGATGACAAGGTCAGCGGGCGAACATGGATCAGTGGACATCGAGGGGTGGCGCAGGAAATGTCATGGATGTCTGGCTGCGCTAATGCAAGGTCCTGTTCCTGTCATCATGCAGATGTTTGGCTCTGTGGGGAAGAATGAATGCAAATGATGAAAGGCAAGAAAGGTTTTAAATCTTCAGAGATTTCTGCTTCCTGAAGCTAAATAGTCAAATGGACTAGACTTTATGATCTAGAATCTTAAAATTCTAGTTTGTATTATTCAATTTTCATACTTCCCTTAACAGCAAGAGAAAGTGTAACCTTAGTTTGTCAACAAGCAGCAAAATCTTGTAGCTGTTGTCAGCTACAAATAGTTGCTAGCTACAACTACAAGATTAGTTGCTAATCAATGTAGCTTAAGAAGCTACAAAGCCAGTTCATGGCTAAAAATGGAAAAATACAAAATGCTACTTTGTATTGTTCAATTTTCATACTTCCCTTGCTAGCAAAATTAAGCTGTAACCTTAGTTTGTGAGCAAGCTAAGAAATCTTGCCTACAACAATTTGCTCGTTACAACTATCTACAAAGATTTCTAAATCTTTTAGCTACAACTAAAAGAGTAGTTGCTAATCTTTCAAAAAGCTACAAAGTTAGCTGACAGCTAACTAGCTGTTTGCCCTCTAACATCTATAAGTTTTAGCTACTTTTTGCACTTTAATCTAATTAAAGCTACGAACATTGCGATGCTATTAGTTCATATGAAATGACTGAACATCTGCCAGTGACTCTGAGTTTGTCGCTGTTTTGTAGACTGATTGTCTGTGCTGCCTTTTGAAATTCCTGAGATTTTCCATTGTATTTATGAACAACTTAAATTTTTGGGGCAAATTTCCAAACTTGTGTGAGACTTTGAAAATCAGCTGATTGTATTTTCTTTATCGCTATTGCACAAGTAACAGTGTGTCACAAAATCCCAAAATATGTTTCACTCTTTTGTGGACTTATCCAGTCCGTGGTTATTACCATAGCGATACAAAGTTTCTCTGATATGCAAATCAAACCTATCATAATGATCTTAGCAGTGGAAACTTCTTCTCAGTTATTGCTCAGCATATGCAAAAGTGAAGAAAGCTCAAAGATATTATTTTCAGTGTGTCATTCACATCCTCATATCATTCCACAATATGTTTACAAAAATTTTGTTTCTGAACAAGAAAACCGCAATTACAAACAGATTGACTAACATTATTTTAAATGGTTCTGTGTGGGCGTATTTGGTCATGTGTGGGGTGGCAGTGTGGGGCCAAGCAGAAAAGACTTTCCCACTTCCAAAATTTGGCTTTGCGATTTAAAGCTCTCTCTGAAACTCCGCCTCCAGGAAGTTGTCGCAACATGGCTCCTTTATTAAACCTTTAACAAAGTTTTGACCATCATTGCACTGAGAAAATGAGCTCAGCAGAGGTGCAGTTCCACAAGGTCTTTGCTAATTATGGCTAGCTAGTCTAAAGGAGCTGAGTGGCAGAGGGTTGCTCTGTGAGGCAGAAGCTTGAAAACTGCCACTCCAAAGAGGGGCTTTGTCCTCAAAGGTGGAGCCAGGCGTTTTTTTGTTGTTTTTTTTATAGCTCAATGGTTGCCATGGGAGATTAAAGATTTCTCAAACATGCATGAAAGAATCAAGGTAACACTCCAGGTACGTTTTTGATGAGAGAATAACATAACATGATGCAAAACTCTAAAAAGTCCATTTTACACAATGCTGCCCCTTTAAGAAAGAAGACTCAAAGACATAAAGAAAGAAGGGACAAAAACATTACTTTCTTTATGAAATCCATTGTGTTACTTTTTCATGGTATGGGGGACTGATTCTCAAAACAGGCCATTGCTCTGGACTTAATCAGTTCACACAGACTTTTTAATGACAAAAACACACATAAACCCCCTCACGCAGCATGTACAGTGAGGCCAGTTGGGTTAAATAGCTGTCATTATCAGGCTGTGTGGCAGTAGAATGGAGGTGACCCCAGACGGCTCTCTATCTTCCAGCCCCGCTGCTGCACATTAATGGTTAATTGATGTCACAGGGGACTGCTGATCAAAGGCTTTCTAAGCAGCCCCCACACCTCCCTTTTTCAAGCACGCTCCGCTGCCATTCTATTAGCAAGACGCGCACGTCAGACGGAGGCGGGGTGGGTGGATGCTCCCGTCCTCAGTTCTAACTCAGATGCCCCGTGCCGCCACATGCAGACACACCTTCCTCCCGTGCGATAATTATCACGCCCCAAACACACAAATATGCGCAGGCACACACGGCGAATCCCATATCTTGAGCCGCAACCATATCTGCAGCTTAAAGCGCTGCTGTTCTGACAGCCATCAGCAGAAATGGAGGCAAATCTTATTTACTTCGCTAGGTTTTCAATTTTTTTTTCACCCTCCCCCGTCCCCCCCTGTCTTCCCCCAATTCCATATTAATGACATTTTCATGGTTTCTTTCCTCACTGCTGCCCGCTCACCCAAACTTCCTCTCAGCAATCATGCTAATTTAGCAAGCGAGTGGCTTTTAGTTGCCCAGCTATGATGGCTGCTGTCACTAAAGATCAGAGACCTTATATATATATATATATATATATATATATATATATATATATATAAAGGAAAGAATTGAAATGCTGGAGATTTGCCTTGGTTTGTCTGTCGATCAAAAAGAACCAATTCTTCTACTTAGGAGTTATATTATGTGAAAAATATTTTATGCAAATTCCTTTTTTCCTCCATTTTAGCTTTCTTCTTCATTTACTGGGTGAGGAATTTTAAGTGAATGAACACTGGTGTTGAGTACTGAACTTTACGTGTCACACTGTTCTTATTATTATGATTTTTCTTATTTTATTGATTGGGCTGTGGGAGATGGTGAATTTCTTTCAAAAATGAGGTTCTGCTAAGACCTTAGAAATTTTACCCGCAGTGGATTTATCTTCACTTTGATGAAACTTTAGCTTTCTAGCCAGGACTAAAGTTGCATTTCCATCATATTAAAATAACTCTAGGGGAAGTATTGCAATTTATGCAAATGCTTTTTTTTTGGAAACCCGTAAGCCTCTTTTACAGGACGGCTAGTGTCATAGCTCTTTACAAAGATGGCACCACAAAATCAGGGATCAGTGCGTGCGTCCAGAGCGTGAAGGTGGGATAGGAGAACCAAAGAGGCGTGGCATTAGCGTCACCTGAGTGACGTCTAAACGTATCGGGACGTTTCGGGCCACAGAGTGTTCAAATGCATTCAGTGCTTTAAATAAAGTTGTGTTCAGTTGACATTCTCTCCATCAGGACATTTCAGCTGATCACAAGGTACAAAAAAAACGTGAAGTTTAAAGTTTACAGTATGTTCTAAGAACGGGTTGGTGACTATTCCTTCTGAAATTTTTACATCAAAACAAAACAACTGGGCGTGCCGTGGTGGCGTAGGGGATAGCGCGACCCACATTTGGAGGCCTTGAGTCCTCGACGCGGCCATTGCGGGTTCGACTCCCGGACCCGGCGGCATTTGCCGCATGTCTTCCCCCCTCTCCCTACCCCATTCCTGTCAGCCTACTGTCAAAATAAGGGACACTAGAGCCCACAAAAAGCCCCCTGGTGGGGAAAATAAAAAAAAACAAGAGGTTTAAGATATTTTTTTTCAAATGGAGTGACTGAAAATAAAAAAAAATAGTGTTAGTATTGTGTTGTTTTTTTTGTATTAACTTAGTTTCACTTTAGAAACAAACAGCAGCTCAACAATTAATTTTGCAGTAGGATGTTATTAGCTGGTCGTTGTTACAACAGAAGCATTCTGTAGTTTATCCACTGCAAACAGTGAACTTCTTCAAAGACTTACAGAATTGTAAGTATGTTTGTGCACTCATGATATTCTTGAAGTTATTTTGCTAGTTTTTGCTTACAGATGTGACTCACATTTTATTTATTTATTTATGTTTTGTCCATTTCTGGTCTTTTCTTCAGTCATGTAAATATAATTTTCTACGTTTTGCCATGCTTTTTGGAGCCTGTTCCAAGCCGGTGCCACTGAAAGTCGAAACAACTTCAACCCAGAAATCCGTTGTCCGCACACGTCAGCATGACTCATCTAACTTGTGTTAAAAGCAGGAATTGATGTGCAACAGTTGATGTAATACGTGACCTCTGATGGCTGTTTCTGCTCCTCATTACGGCTGTCCATCAATAATAATCAGACCTGTTTTTATTCACTTTGTAATCACCCAAACTAGTATATTTTCTCCTTTATTTCTTAAGTATGACTCCTTATGCATTATGCCTGTGTGGCTAAATCAAGTCCTTCATCCTTGTGTCATTCAGTGCTTCTGTCTACACTTTATACTCTGTTTCAATTAATCCACAGAACTTATACGTATACTTGCTGTGTAACAGAAGTTTTTTGGGTTTTTTTAGACAGATGTGGACAGTCCAGTCTAATATTTGCATTGGACTGACTACTTGGGCTAACCGCCTATCCAAACAGTGCAGTCTTGTGGTGACGGATGTCATTTTTTGACATATTTCTGTAATAAAACCTCCACAAGTCTCAAGAGTGTATGCAGTTCCAGCCGCTCTGTGGCATACTACGTGAGGCTTATTATGTCATTTTTAGCTTAAGTTGCGAATATTTGCACAGCTGAAGAGTATTGACACAAACTGCAGCAGAATAGCTGACAGGATGTGTATTTTATTCATGTTTGGAACACAACACTGTGTTAAAGTGTCAGAAAATATCAGCGTCCGCAGAGGCAATGGTGGATAGCAGCTAGTGTAGAGCAGTGCTGGGTTTTGATATGGGCAGTTGCTCAGGGCGGCATTAGAAAGGGGTGAGCCACCCATGAACTACAAAGTAGGCTATGAAGTCAAATTTTCTTTAAATTGTTTGTGATTTGTACAACATTTTCAAAATGTCATTGTTACTTGATTGTGTTATAAAATGGCACTAGGTGCCTGGAAAATGCCTTTTTAATGCGAAAACAACTGGAACACACTTGAGCTATGAATTGAGTTCATAGCTCAAACATGAACATTCATTCAAAATGTTCATGTTTGAATACAAACATTTCCATGTTACAATATAAAATAAAATCTCAGAACTCCGTCTTTTTTTTTTTATTTATATACATGAATCCGAGGTTGCTTTGAAATATCAGCAACCTTTCCAAGAAGAAAAAAAGCCCATATGAGTCAAACATTTGGTGTGCTCATGGTGCAGTAACAGTCAGAGACATTATTCAGCTCGTTGGTACTTTTTTATGCACTGATATCATGTTTACACATTCAGTTTTCATGTGCACACCTGCTTTTCATGTGTGCAGGCTTTGAAACTAATTAACCCCCCCGAAAAAGAAAAAAAAAACACCCAACAGAAACTAGAGGAAGCGCACTCCTTCAACTGTGTTGGGAAGCTGTTATATTGTGAGTTTGGCGGGCCGCCTGGAATAATTAGTGTTGCCCTGGGTCTGAGTCTGTGTTTGCTGGGCTCACTGAATATTCCCTCTTATGCTCTTTGGCTGCCAATTAACTCACACGCACAAACGGCCTTTCAAGTGCCACAAGCAGTAATTTGACGAGTGTTTTTCAGAGAATAAATATAACTCTTTTGTGCATCTCTGGCGTTGTTTCCGTCAGATTTAGATTTTGATGGGATTCCAGAGGTCTCAGCGAGGGCCGTCCGAGCCGACTTAAATTGGCCTGACAACACCTACCAAAAGTCTTTTAGCACATCTAGAGAAAACATACTGGTTGTGTTGAGGCATGAACTCCTGAGACCGTGCGCCTCTGTTTGTGTTAGCCAACCCCGAGAAACGCCTACGATATGTCAGGAGAATAGAAGGCATCCAACACGCGGGCGCGTCTGAGGCCTCGTGGAGCTGGTTATGCATCACAAAGGAAACTAGATAAACGCATCATCCTCATCGCTCTCGTGCAGCAATTTCCCAGTAGTGGGTCTTCTTGATGAAGTGCCAGATCCCCTCCCTGTTATTCTCCTCGCGCCAGCCAGGTGTCCACATGCATGACTGTATTCATCAGTCAGGTGGCTGCGGCCTGGCTTTCTTTCCTCCTTCTTTCCCATCCTGCCTACTGTCCCCAGCTGTGAGCGAGACTCTGCTGATTTATCGCTTTTGCTTTACCCTTCGCCGTTGCCTATCGCCAAAATGAACCGCCATAAGAGGCATTGATTAAATAGATTGTTCTTTTGCGAGGCATGCTGCACGGATATGTTTCGAAGTTTGAATATACTCGTATGATTAATGCGTCACCTGGGAAATCCTGGCCTATAATTGACAGGTATGATGGCAGATGAAAAAAGGCAGAGAGGTATGCACAATTCCAGAAAATAAAAAATAATTACAGTTATCAGAACGAGGCCTGGAGTTATTGGCGCATGAGCGTGAGGCTTCTCTCCCTCCGACACCTGCGTGAGCCTCGCAGTTGCACCACTTCTTTTGTGCGGACGTGAAAGTGATTAACGACAAGACGGAACATTCGTCTCGGCTCTTCCTGTTTTTCTTCGTCATATCCAAATCCGTGCGGCGTACCTGTAATTACACTAAATCCCACATAACTGCAGACTCGAGCGCGAGGAAGCAGTGTTGAGAAACATTTGATGTCACCTCCACCCCATGCTGTCTAAACCTTGCGCAGTTTCTTCCCCTCCAACATCAACAGTAACTGAGCGTGTGACGACACAACGTGATGGTGGGTTGAAGAGAAAAAAGAAAACAGTTCATTCAGCTTCTTACATCTTCACAACATTTGTCCTGTTCTGGTGATCCTCACAAACGTTTTGTCAGATTTTGTTCTAATCTTGTTAGGCCCATTCCCTATCCTTAACTTTCTCCTGGTGAAGCCATGGTATTGGGGATTTGGGTGCATGAGTCAACTCATTTTGAGGCTTACTTTTCTCCTGACTGATACCTTTGTGCATTGAAATGGATTGATTAGTCCACGTTTCTGGATATTTGGGGAAAATACATTTTTATGTACATAAAAACTCTGTTTTATATCGCTAAAAATGACTATTTATGAAAACTCCAACCAGTGGAGATTTGAGAAAATTCTACATTTGTCATGTGTACATGGGAAAATGCTGTGTTGGTGTTCCGTGCATAAGAGTCTACAACACAATGCGCCAATATATTCATGTACTTTCTTTGACACCATTGCCAAACAACATCGTCTTGTTTTATTAACTTCGTATCCTACTTTTAATTTCGCGCATATGCACTCGCTGAAGGGCAAAATGACAATTCTTTTACTTGCCATCCATAATCACGCTGCTGCGATAGAATAAAAAGATACAATTAAATTAAACCTGGAGATGTTGGTATTAATCTAGTGCTGTGCGTCACGCAGTCAAAGGAGAAAAAAACGCAGGAAAACCATTGAACAACAACGCAAAACAACTTGTGTTCTTTATTCTCCCTCTGCGTGCCGGATACGCCTCAGACTTGCTGCTATAGCAACTGACAACAACATCGCAAATGCATCAGGATTCAACACCAAAAAACGCAAACATTTCCCACACATAACAGAACATTGAGTCCATTATAGTTTTATGCTTTCCGACTTGATGTTTATTTTACAATTAATAACGCAATTATTTATAAGTGATTCTTGTGGTAGATTAGCTACTGCTGTATAGCTAATCTATCATAGCGGTGGTTAATTAGCTAATTTGAACACCTGCTCTACTGTCAGAGTTGGTGTGTAATTGCACAACCTTAACATCTACTGTACATGTCAAAGTCAAGCTGACATATCGACCTGTTTCCATGATCCTCAAAATTTATTTATTTTTATTAAAACTTTGTCCTGACCTTGTTATCTAGTTGTCAAAGTACTGCAGTCCATTTCTTATATATATTTATACAGTTAAGATTTAGCGGATAATGTTGACAGCTTGACAGCTAAAACCAATGGTAGTCATCGTTGGCAAGCAGATTTTTGCCTGCTACGATCCCTGGGGGTTGTTGTCTTGCATGCATGATGTCTTACTGCAATGTGTCCATAGGGAAGATTTCCTAAAACAGACTCAACATGTGCTTTAGAGGTTTAAGGGTATGCACATAACCAAGTTATCGGAACTTAGTATCTATTGCTTAAGCACTTAAGTATTTTGAATACAGTCCAGAGTCGTTAAAAAAAACTATCTAATATTCTTTTATTTTGGTGCTAGCAGGAAGCTAGGAGACAGATCTTGCCAACCTTAGCATGCTTTTTACTGTTTCCCTATATTCCCTATTACAGTGCTGCAATTTAAATGATTTTAAAGCAAAGGATTTCTTTTTTATCTTTATTGACAGACACCGACAACCCAAATGGTAACTCTACTTCCTCTTTTAATTCAAATTAAAAGACTCAACTATACATAAAAGCGTTCCAGACGAAGTCTTACCATGAAGTCAGCTGAAAACAAAACGGATAGCATTTAATGGGACGGACTAGATATTGGGTTACCTTGCTTTACAAAATCTCGAAACATTCCCACTAATAAACCCGTGAGTCCTCAAAAACATGCACCGAATCGTTTTTCGCTTGGCGGCTTCTTGCTAAGCCATCAAGGATTGAGTTAATGAAAATGCCTGGATGAAGGGGCTCTCTGATGAGCAACCTTGGACTCCCTCTCACAGCACTTCAAAAGCGAGGATTTAATAGATTTAGCTGGTCAGCAGAGGACCACTGACTGCAAATGTCACATGGAGCTAATCATTTGCTCGAGAATAATATTCAATGAGACAATGAGTCATTGCATAACCTTTGCACCTGGACTTTTTTTTTTTATCACACTCTCTTCTAAACAATCACGGCTGGGTATTTTGTGGATCATGTCACCGATAGAAAGGGACTCGGCGCTTCGTGATGAATGATAGGAGCAAACCGCCACACAGTGTTCACCATGGCAAAATTAATTTTTTACACCCTCACATTTTGCGACGTGCTGCCCGGAGCTTTGCTGTAAACACTCTGTCGATCGTAAATTTTAGTTTGGGTAGTTTGTGGCGAGATGGAAATGGACAGTAAATCTCTCGCTTTATTGTTGCTGCGGGAAAGCCACAGTTCATTCACTTACTTTCTTGTGAAAATACGTGTGGCAGATCAATTCTTTCCCCGGTTTAAGCTCTCTTTCATTTCGTGATTAAACCGAGTGAGTTTGGGAACTTTATAGTGAGAGATGCATGCATACAAATGAGACACGTGGTGAGGATAAAGGCTGCCTCAGGGGGCATTTTACACTCACTAGGCAGTTGGAAATTACTTTTCTCTTTTTTCTATTTCTGTGCCATACAGATTGGCACAAATAGTCTAACAGTCCTAGTTAGACTATTTAGCGTTATATTTTCAAAATATATATTTTTTACACAAAAAAAGGGAAAGTAAGATTGAACATGCAAGTAGAATTTTCACATGATGTTAGTTTGCAGAGGCGTTTCGGAAGAATGCAAAAGATACAGAAACTCACAATTTTGTCCATTCAGCGTTGGAAAGAGCAGGAGTTTCTTAAAGAGACAATGGCTCAATTTCAAGGCGCTAATTTTACAAAGTCAAATTTCTTAAGTGATTTTAGATCTAAAATTGAATTCTGAAATAATCAGATTGATCAAACCTGAACTTGGTAAATGTCACAATGGGTCATCTTTGAGGAAGGAATAGGTCCAGAACAGGCGGATTGAAGCAGTAAAAGGTTTTAATCGCTCAGATGGGCACCTTACAGAAAACTTACTGACTCCGACACGTACTGGCAATGCAGCTAACCAACGTCTAGGATCCCACAAACACTGGGGATCACAGCGGAACTAAAATACACTGGGAAACAATCAAGACAACAAAAAACAGCCGTGGGTAATTATGCCCCGGTGGCGGGGATGAAAACGACCTAAAAGGAACACAAAAACACATCACGGCAGAAAAAGTCAAGGTAACAAAATACAGTTCATGACAGTAAATCTATACAGTTTAAGGTGAATTAAACCTTTATTATATTGGGTTATTCCTAACAACCCAATAGAATATTCATACCTTTCTGGCATTAAGACCATCTTAGATTTAGACTAGCATAAATCTTTGAATGAATTGTTGGAAACTTACTGCATATTCATTAAAACAATGGAAGTTGAGTGTTGGATGTATTTTCACACTTTACCCTAGACACTACAGTCGCACCATAAAACATGATGGTGGCAGCATCAAGTTTTAAGGTTACTTTGGGAACTCAGAGTGATTGAAACAAAAATCTCAGTTAAAAAAAATCAACAAAAGTTGGTGACAACCAAGTTGCTGACATAAACCTGATAGCTTTCCTTGCCCTACGAAACTGCTACCTAAAGGAACACTCACATGTTGAGATTTCTCCCATTTGCATCCAGTCATGCACATATGCAGTCATCATTAGTGTTCAATGCCTTCTTATCTGTTGAATCGCTTACATGCATTAAGTCAAGGGCAGCTCATTTAGAAAATGAATAAATCATTGAGCGGGTGCATTAGTAATAGGGAGATGAAGAACAGCTGAAATATTAAAACATGGAATGTACGGGTTTTTTTCTTTTGCAGTTGGGAGCCCACGGTAGGAGCCCTTGTACCATAATGTCTGCTTTTCGAGTGGTTTAATTAGACATAATATCTTAATTTGTACACAGATGTACAGCAAAGTAATTATACAGTATTTTCCAAAGACTAAGCAGAATGTAGTGAAATCCCCCTTTCCCTGTCTGTTTATTGGTAGAGTAAAAAAAAAAGACAGAAAGAAAGAAAGCTCATTTAAAGACAGTGGAAGGCTGTCTTCTTTGAGTAAGACTTCTTGTCCGGCCTCTTGGGACGGGCTCGCTGCAATTTATCACAGTCACTAATTATCCATGTTATAAGCCACACTCTTCCAGGAAAAGGAAAAGGAAACAGAGAGAGAAAACATGGACTCACAACAATGAAATCACGGCTGACACAAGCAAAAGGAATGAAAGCACAGTATGTTTTAATTGTGTGCTGCTCACTGATTAGAAAACTACAGGGAAATACGGACCTGTGCACTAAAGGTGGGATCTCGCCTCATAAAAACCAGCCTCCTATTCTACGCTTCACTTCGTTCAGTGCATCTGGGATCTCGTCTGTTGAGAAACGATTGCTCCCTCGAAGCGTGGACTCCATTGCAATTTTACCCATTTGCTAATGTTTGGCCATGACGTATATAATGTCCTCTTTTGACGCTATGAAGCTTACCAGAAATTGCTTGCATTGTGAACAACCGTCCTCCACAGCGAAGACGGACGTGCCGAGCCGAACAAGGAGGCTGTTAATGTTAATTAACAGGAAAAAAAAAAAAGGAACTATCCCAAACAGGCTTGGCCAACACAAACTGAATGACTGCAATTGCTAAAACTACAAACAGACTACAATTCTGTAACTGCGTGGAAAATCGGCGTCATTTTTCACAACTTGTCTTTCTGTTTGCTGACTGGCTCAGTAGAAATACTACAGGAGAGAACACAGTAAACGGGGGGGAAAAAACGCCCAAATTGTCTTTGAAGCGAGGTTTTAGGTTAGTGAAATTGTGCAGGAAGGTAATGTCCAGGCTAGGTCATATTGTGCTCTATTTTTAAAATATTTTTTGTAGGATGAGAACAAAATAACAGATGGTAAACTACACTATTTAACAAAATAAGACACTTCCCTAACTCCTAAGATTCTTTCAATAATGCCTTTCAATGTTTTTTTTCCCCGTCCTTCATTAAGCTGCAGCACATCCACATTATTCTAGGTCAGTGGCTCCATCGAAAACCTATCTCGCAAAGAGATCAACAGTAGAGCTAATTACGCTAATAGGCTCTGGCAAAATGTTTGATACCAAACTACTAGCTGTAATTTAAGAGCTCATGGGAGACGACACGTATTCATTCGGGCACTCCTTTTCTTTTTCTTTTATCTTTTATCTTTTACAACATGTTCTCTCTGTAAGAGACGCCACAACACAGAATGAAGACTTGACTCTTAATTTGCAGTGATATTTTAACACTTGATACAGATAGCATAAACTCTACTTGTCTTAATATTTCCACATTAAGAAATCGGATCTTTTAATTTTTCCAAAAGATTAAAAAAAAAAAAAATAGAAATTGTGCTCTTTGTTCTGTCTGCAAATGGAAGCGACACACTTTATCTCTCTAATGTTTTGCTAGGCTAACGTTTATTTGAAACTAGATGTGCACCACATCACATTAGGCTGGAATATAGCGGCAAACATATGTCACCACCAAAGCGAGGGCCAGTGGGGAACCGGCAAAAACTCTCTTACAAAATGCTTAATGACAAGTGCAGATGGTGAAAAACTATTACAAACTAGTTTCCTTCTGTTATGCTGCTGATTAAATGCTAAATGTGGATTTTGTGGGGTCACTGCTTGTGATGCTGCATTACTGGATGGAAAAAAAGGACATATGTCAAATTATCTAAACCTTTCTACATTTTTACATGTTGATCATGTGAAGTGTGTGTTACACAAAAATGTGTGTAACTTATTTTCGTTATATATTCAGCTCTTCTGTTCTCAGAGGTTTGTTAGAGAACATTAGTGAACAAATACCAGGAGGAAGACCAAGGAACACAACAAACAGTAATATAGCTGTGAGGAAGTTTCGAATGGAACAGTATCCTAATTTTCTAAGCATTGAAGTTCTTATAGATCAATCCATCATCCGAAAATGGCAAGACTCTGAGACAACGGCCAACTTAACAAACATTGGTTGACCCAAACTGGTGAGTTGAAGACTCCAGGAACACTTGGAATATGTGTTCAATCACCTAAAAATCTGCGGCAAGATTTTAAAATTTGACTAAGTTACTCTCAAAAGATTAAAAAATCTTTTATTCTGGAAAGACCAATGTTCAGAGATTCCCGTGCAAAGCTGGTCGAGTCATTTCCCTTAACAGCTTTGCAGCAAAAGACGGTTCTACAAAGCAGACTGGGGGTGGACACTAATGCTCTTATCACTCTCTTCAAATTTGTATTTGTACACATTTTTTGAAAACCATGTAACATTTTGCTTCCACTTCTCAATTATGTCTTACATTTTGTTGATCTTTCACATCAAATCACAATGAAATCCATTGCAGTGTGTGTTTTAAATGGGATAAAATGCAACAAATGGGATTGGATACTTTTCCAAGTCTATGTAAGAAACCTAAAATATTGTGTCTCTGCCATATTTCAAACAACAGAACAAAAATTCCTAACAGCTGAACTTTCGTGTCAAAACCAGACACGTCCTGTTAACTGTAGACTGCATGCAAAACTAAACAGGTGATTTAAAAAAGGCCTTAAAACAGCCTGATGATGAATTATTAGGCAACAAAACCTGAAAATTCACTTTTAATGTAAAGCCAGACAAAAAAAGTCATTCTGGGGCCAGTAAGAATGTGGTTAATAAGACCAACTGGGACACATAAACGTAATTGAAATAAAAACCAGCTGGTTTCCTCTCACACAGTTTGTCAAAAAAAAAAAAGAGAAGGAACTATCCCAAACTGAAGCACTTTTACGGTTGGTCCTAAATCAATAGGTATTTTGGGATTTTAGGACAGAGTTAATCATTCCTTTGGGAAAAATATATTAACTAAAGGCATCTTTTAAAGCTTATGAATTAATAAATGGTTTATGATCTCAGTTATTGATTGAAGCTAATCTGGTATGTTTAACTGCTGGTAGCCAAAGACGAAACTTTCCTTCTGTGAAAGGAATGACTTGTCACCCTGGATGTCAGCTGCTCTGGTCTCTGACCTTTCTCTTCTATACGACGGCATAACAAAGGAGCGTTGACTTGAGGAGCTCTTGTCACCAGAGCCTCCAGCCAGCGGTTTGCCAGAGGTGACTGGAACTGCTCAGCCGTGTGGTCGAGAGCCTGCCGAGAGCTTTTCACACCAGTGTTTAATGAGCTGCGTTCAGGTCCACTCCACATTCATCTCACTCCATTATTGGCTCCAAAAAGCTTTTTAAAAGTCGTTTGAGCACTCAGCCTGTTTAACTAATAGCCTATTCATGACAGCGCCAACAGTCCTCCTCAAACAGAGCCAGTTAATTTGTGATTTACGACTAAACAGTGAAAAACAGTTTTAAAAAGGCATCTTAGCCCATCGAATTTGGTGTTGTGACTTCATCAACTTGAGCTTGAATACCAAAATCTATCTGTCGCAAGAGGCTTCAAAACCAGCTTGTGTTGGAAACAACGTGAGGGTGAATTCAGCCTCCGTCCTGCTTGTTTAATGATGTTTGGAGCTGAAAATGTTCCAATCTGAAAACATTGAAGGAGCAACGTTGGATTGGCTTCATTCCTATTTGAGTGATAGAACATTTATTTCTGTCCACTTCGGTCCCTCTTTCCTGTGGGACTCCACAAGGCTCCATTCTCTGTCCTCTTTTCTTTCCTTTGGACCGGCTCCCTTTGGACTGGATCTTTAGAAAACATGGAGATTATTTTCTCTGCTACGCAAATGACTGCAAAAATTACCTTCCACATCTTCTGTTTGTTCAAAATGCTACTACTTTCTGTACACTTCGGACCCTCTTTCTTGTGGGATTCCGCAGGACTCAGTTCTTGGTCCTCTTCTTTTTCTTTTGTCTGCTTTCTCTGCTACATAGATGACAACTTTACCTTTAACGTCTACAGCTTGTTTAAAATGCCACTGCTTTTAACTGGTACGCACAGACATGTGCACATCTTACCTACTCTGTCCTCCCTTCATTGGCTTCATGTGCACAGGGGAATTAATTTCAAAGTCCTTATTATGAACCTTTATTTAATAAGGAGTGAAAAAATTCCTTGATTAGAAATCTCTTTGATAAGTGTGTCTAGGCATGTTGTGTTGTCTTGTAAATGCCCAGATGGTCTTCCTCCTCCATACCTCTTAGATTTGCATCAGTCATTTCTTCCTTTACGGGCCTTCAGCCCCGCTGACCAGCTGCTTTTAGTTGTCCCAAAAACTAGGCGGAAATTGAGAGGAGATGGAGATAAACTTCGGAATTTGTTGCCTTTGAATATTAAACAGGCATCTCTACTTCCTGTTTTTAAGTCTCGCTTAATTTTTTCTCAATAGAGTTTGGCCCAGTGTGAGTTGATGTGTTCTCTTTTATTATCTTTTAATGTGCTTTACAAATAAATTGGAGTTGGATTTATTGAGAGTCCAGGCAGAAATGGACTTTCTGGATAAGGTGTGTGAAAACATCGGCTCTCTGATGTCTGAACCCCTAGGTGTGCTGTTTGCACCGCAATGGCGTGACGAGAAAATATCTTGTAATGGGAAAGAAAAAAAAAGGTGTGCACTTCCCCTGGAGTCTTGTGCTGACACCGCAGGGAAATGAGAACACCTTATGATTGAGGTTGTTCAGTAATAGAATTTACTTGTTTTCTCTTCCGTTCGTTTCATTTGTACCGATTGAGTTGCTGTTCTTTTCAACCAATCCAAAGATACTTATCACTCTTATTTAAACTATTCTCATGCTTCCTGCCTAAAAAAATCTTTTATTAGCAAATGCATCTCTGCTCTGATGGTGAGTTCCACTTAACACTGATTTTTTTTATCATTAATTCAACACCAACGTGGCACAGAATCAAAAGTCTGATTTGACTTTGCACAATTAATCCATTTTGAAGAACAGATGAGATTAGAATAAGAAGAACATTTAATAGGAGAAATCAATGCTTTGGTCAACTTTGAAATCTGTCTTAAGACATTTATTTGTCTGAGGGTTTTTAATGACCTCACACTCCAAACAAAAGCACAGAGACATAAAAGAACCCCAAAATTAAATATTCAACAAGAATATTTATTTTCTTGTAACTTAAATTTGTGTATAAAGATTTCCTCACAAATCACTTTGCCAGGAAGGATTCTTTTCTCAGACAGGCAAGAAAAATAAAAGTGCTAAAGACCCACTTTTCAAAATTTTATTGCAATCTCAGCGAATGACTTTTCAAGTTTTACATAGATTCTTCTGCATATTTGATCACTTTTAATACTTCTACTAAATAACAGTGTATATTTAGCTGTGTTTCCATTACAAACATGCACACATCTTTGTCTATATTCCGCTAATGTTGAAAAAAAAACACAATTTCATTAACTAAGAAACACTATTAAAATCACATGTGAATAAGCTTCTTCACTCGGTCAGTCATTAAAAAACATGCCGTGTCACCATCTTCCTACCACTTCAGTCGTCTTCTTCGTGGTTTGCGGCAGCGGCGACGTCCGCCTTTTGATCACGTGACTCATGGCGATGGGAAAAAACAAAGCATTTCCATTGCATATCTGCAAAATAAACTAATTTTGAAAAACCACCTTATCCTAGCGTCAAAACTCTTATCAAAAAAGGATTTAAAAAATTTTTTTTTATTGCCATGTTTCTATTGAGCATATTTATTTTCATAATTTGCAAAGTGCCATGTTTGTTCATTAGGATATCGTGGACATAAAATAGTTTCATCCAACTTGTTTTCTATGCCTTCAATTATAGAACATGGTTGGAAAAGAAATGCCTTAAAAGACTGAAAGTCCTTCTAAGTAAAATATACATCTCTGAAACATCACTTGACTGAAGGAGGAACACAATGCAACACATCCTCCGCTTATTTGAGCAAGTGCCAACAGGACCTGCTCATCATGACTTATTTACATTGTTTAGTCTGGCTGGTCCCCAAAGAGGCCCGGCAGGGGCAACGGAGGAGGAAGAGGAGGAGAAGCTGGCTGAACAAGCACAACATGGCCGCTGGAACACACACCAGGCATTTTACATATTTATAAAGTCAGAGGTGTTGCCGAGTTGTTTGCGCTGCCCCCAAGGGTCGAGCTACAATAAGATCACCGCGTCTAATGTTACCTCGCCGCTGCAAACACGGGTGGAAGCGGGCAGACACGAGCAGATTGTGTCCTTGTTACACTCTCGCCCAGGATGAAAACAAAAACACCTCGGCTGGGGATCACACGGAATTCTGTACGGGAAGTTTTTCTGGACAAGTGCGCTGAGCTCATGACTATTCATTTGCACACTCTCAACTGTAAGAATTCAGAAGTGGAAAAATAAAAAAATTTTCCTAGCCAAAATCTCAATGTTGGTGTATCACATTTAAAAGCGATACATCCGTTCTGCATGTGTTCTGCACACTGTGTCTGCCCGGATTTAGAGCGTTTCTGGTGAGCAGATGACTGATTCCGAAAGAAGCGGAAGAACAAAAAGAAATTGATTCATTCGTTCTGTAATGATTAAGAGCATATTTTTCCTGAGATTAATTTTGAGGAGGTAGGGCTGGGGGAATGAGATCAAAAGTTAGTATTTTAGCAAGGAGAACTCATATGTTTGGGGAATCTCAAAGTCTTATCCTGGGTTGGTTCATCTGATCAGCATCCAAAAAAAAACAACAAAAAAACTGGATTCCATCATGGGGTGATTGACATAATTTAAGTTGGGCTGCATGCATCTATAGGGCTCAACGGCTTTACTTAAAAGGAGAGTCTGATCCGATTGTCTCTGTGGAGAGTTTTTAAAGACTTTAAAGGGACAGTTTTATGTAAAATCAACTTTTGTGAGCTTTACATTATTTTAAAAGGTTATTCCCTAATCAAAAACATACCTGGAGTGTTGCTTCTATTCTTTCATGCATCTCAGAAATGTCTCAGAAATCCTTTAATCTGCAGTGGCAACCATTTGGCTGTGCAGGACGCCTGGGTGGACCAAGCTCCGCCTTCGAGGATGATGCTCCTCCTTGGAGGCGGAGTGCCAGAAAGGGAAAACCTTCATAAAGAGACAAGCCCAATTTCAAAGCGTTAAATTAGAAAGTAAAAATTATTTTAAGTCTTATTTGATACATGCAGCATGTTTATAACAACGGAAAGTAACACGATTACTTGATTGTGCTTTAAAATGTCTCCATATGCCTGGAAAACACACAGTACTGCCCCTTTCAGTACTGTGGGCAGTACTGAAAGGGGCAATGTACAGTTCCCACTGTACATTGTAGCACAAAAATACAGTGCTACAATGTTCTGAGAAACTATGCTAGAAAAGAGCATTTTATGTAGCTTTTTTTTTTTATTGCGAACTCATTACAAACTATTATACCAAGACATTTTCTTCACAGGAACATAAATGGGAAGCAAAGTGAACAGGCCTGCTACTGTCAGAGCATAATCACACTAAACCCTTTTCTGAAAGATGAAACTACTACCAGATCTTCCAGGCGTACGGCCGTTCAGATCATATTTCCTAATTATGCCGACATACTCCAGACTGCATAGCACTAACCAGCAGCCGAGAGCGTTCAGGGGATAAAACAAGAGGGGGAGATAAAAAGACTACGGTGGGTCAGGCTTGTCTTCTCTACCGAAGGTTTGCATTTTAGAGGTTATTGCCTTTAGTGAGCCATTCCTTACTGTGAGCAAAGGTGCGCGCCGCATTATCGGTTCGAGGATCCGCTGCGGAGCACGATGGGCTCCTCCTCTGTGGAGAGGCTTGGTGGAAATGACACCAAATAAAAATAAAAAAAATTCTCGCTCAGGATGTGACAAAAAAGAAAGTGAGGCTACCTTGCCACCTGCAGTGTCTGGCACCTCTGTTTTCTCTGCCAATTAAAGGGCTGGAGGGTTGGAATAGCCAGGCCTCCGGGCTCGAGTTTGCATAATAACATTTGCATAAAACGAGACCATCTGTTTTGAAAGCTTTTAATTTTTTGAGTGTTACTTTAATGTGGGAACGCTGTGAGTTTTGATTTCGCCTCGCCACAGATTTCCTTCGGGGGGCAAAGCTATGGCAAAAGAATACGAAAGTGAGCAAGATCCACATGAAATACAGCCAACACGTCATTTCGTTCTAAGCGGCGCATTTGCTTGGAACCGAATGACAGTTTGACACATTCCTAATAGGACAGTGACCTGATTACTTTTATGCAAATCGTGTTTGTCAGTGTTGGCTCAGAGCAAATGACATCAAGTCACGATAATAGATTCTTTTTAATTGGCTTCGGTAAAATGTGTTTGGAATAAAGCTAGGTTTTTACACAAATTACATATTTTCAGTGTAACCGTAGTATGTGAGGGAAATAATTACTGGCAGTGCTAGGGGTTTGACAGGGTGCGTTTGGTGTCCAAAAATCCAAAAGAATATATATATATAAACATTTTGAAATTCTACCTCAGACTGAAAAATTCAGTTCAGTTTTCATCTTATTTTGCATAAGAGGACAAAAAGCTGGTAGGACTCAGAAAAGAAAACCCCTGGCCTGTCACCTGTAGGAATGTCCAGAACACAGTAGCCACTCCATGATGGTACAGTGCTTACAAATGTTTCATGTCTTGTCTGACTCAGTAGCTGCATTTGGCATTTTGAACCTACATTCTCATAATAGAGACACACCAACTTCAAAAAAACTCAAATATTTTTAAATAAAAGTTTTGCCGTTAGGATGACGTGATTTTTTATTTTATTTTTGGCTGCATGTCAATTGGTGTATTTCGCAAAACTCGAATGGAAACACGTTTTTTTCACATCACGCAAGTCACATCTGAAACAACGGGATGTTGCCGTTGGCCCAAACCACGAAGAAAGGAATACATAGTTGGAGGATTATGGCGCTGCATGTTTTGTTAATGACTTATCGCATGAACAAACTTATTCTCATGCGATTTTAATTGCATTTCTTGTTTAATGGAAACACCACAGTTGAAAAACCGTGTTTTGTTTTTTTGGGGGTTTTTTTACATTAGCGGAATATCGACAAAGTCTTGCACACATTTGTAGTGGAAACACAGCTATTTATTGAGTGCTTGGCTACCACAAGTGCTGCCTCTCAAAAGCCAAAGAGTCGACTGCTTAATGAATCGGCTGTGCAGCAGAATACTGAGACAGAAACAGAAGGGGGAGAGAGGTAGAGAAAACACACTGAAACCAAAACAAAGATAACCCCGTCTTTTCATAACACATGAACCAAAAGTAACTGTTAATTCATAGCAAAAATCAATAAATGGACAAGAAACAATACTTTGACGTTTTAAAGAGAAGTTTCATTCAAGTTTAAATTCTTATGCAGTGCTAATGTTAGCTTGTACAAACAAGAAGCACCGATTAGAGATTACATTTTTGCTTTATGTATTTTATGTCTTTCTCATTTTCCATTTTTAACTGTTCCTGTTTATAACATCTCCAGCTTTGAACATGAGGGTTACTTTCCTGTTTTTTTTGTCACACATGATAAATTAGTTTCTAAGTTGTACACCTGAGGGAACCGACCTTTCTTTGTGTGCGATGGCAGTCGATCTGCTGTTACATAGACGGTTTTAACTGATCATCCAGTTTTAAGTGTTTGCCTCAATTTTCCCTCTAAAACAGTTTTGCTAACTGAGCAAGGCCGTGTTTACGACCAGCCGGCATGCCACTGTGTCAAAGGGGTGATGGTTTTCCACAAATGAGAAATTAGGCATGACAGTGTGATCCTTTCCACGGGGCCTTTGTAGCAGAGGACGGCCTTTCATCAGAGGCCCCGCTTCCCATGCACGTACCAGAACCTGCCAGGCGCCGTCTAAAGTGTTGCCTTTTAAGCTCCCGCAACAGATGGCGGACATGTGGGACATCTCGAGCTCTGAATCTTTTCCCTGCCTTTTCAGCGCGTGTGGACTGGTGTTGATGCTTTTTCTCAGTGATGAGCAGAGTGATTTTTAAATGAATGGTATGTAAATGAGGTTAGAGAAATTTGCATCTCAGGGCTCTTGATCTGCGTCGGTCGACGTCCCGCACTGCCACTAATGGTAAACATATTGATGCCCCTGAAGACCCAGTCGGGCACTTCACCTTAGTTTGCCATTACTGTGTGTGCTGCCACAAGTGCTTTGGTTGATTAGAGAGCCTCACCTAATTAAGAAAAAAATGATTTAGATTGTAGCCTTGTGAATTGCAGGAGAAGAGAGAGGGACCACCTTCGTCCTCTGAAGCAATCAAGCCAGCGGCCCTCAGGGCGACTCCTCGTTCGAACGGCTTGTTGGGAGATTTCTCTTTGCAGGTTTCCTGTATCACAGGTGAGCATTTTCTGAACAACAGCCAATTTATTGTCCTTCATGTATTACTACTAAAAATGATAGAATGATGGCACCATCCAGAGTACTGAAATATGAGTCAGACAGTAGCTGCATTTCAATCGACCTTAAAATTACGCTAATTGAAATTACACACACAAATTTGCTCAATGGAAAAGCGGCAATTTTAAATAAACTTACCTTTTCAATAAAAGTTTTTTTTTGCAGTGGAATGAGGTAGTATTGAAATTGAGGTATTTCAATAATGTAATTGACACTTCAGTTTTACAGTGCAGTGTAAACACTTCTTCCGCATCAGTCATATGATCAACAGTTGGCTGTCCCTACAGGCAGAACAGATGAAGAAGACAGGAAGTGATAGGAGGATGATGGTACAGCATGTTTTTAATCTTACCGCTGCCTCACGAGGAGCACAGCAAATGTCACGGTTGGACAGCGGGGAAATTGTTCCGTCAGATCGTCAGTTTCCGAAACCACACACACACACAAAATACTTGTAAAAGCCCACATGGGGTCAGCGTGACCCCACCAGTCTGAACAGAGCAAAACAACTTGAGGGGTCCAATGACCCGGACTGTTAAGACAGCCGGAAAGTTAAGGATTTATCGCACAAACTTTTTCACGTATAATTTTTGTTGTTTAATGGAAACGGTTATTGGGAATTAGGTTTCTTTGTTTTCCAACATTAGCGGAATATCAACAAAGTTTTGCTCACATTTCTAACGGAAACGCAGATACTGATTCTCCTACACTACAATTTACCCAAAGGTTGCTCAAATTGGTAGTCACAGAAATAAATTAGCTCAGTTCGCCAGTTGAAAATATGTCACGTCTTTTGATAAAAGGTTTCTGCACTAGGATGAGGTGGTTGTTCGAACCGTATCAAAGTTAGAATGTTTCACAAAACTGTGGTCAGCAATCGGATGTTTCTGGTGGCAGAAAAGACGAAAGAGACAACAGGAAGTGGAAGGAGGATGATGGCGTGGCATGTTTATAAACGATATCGCATGAACAAACTTTTTTATATGTGATTTTTAATTGCATTTGCTGTTTAGTGGAAACACCGCAATTGCCAAGATTTCCCTTATTTCCACCCTGTTCCAACAACAACTTGCTTTTCCCAGTTACTTTTTTTTTTTGGATTCCCAAAACACAAAACCACTATAACTACTTCTGCATAATGACTGTAATTGGGAAATCAAAATCTAAATCCCAAAGCCCATGTCTGGCTGTGGTATTTATTAGTGACACCATTTATCACAGAAGGGTCTCAAAGTTAGACCGTGTCGTCGACAAACAGCTGCAGCTCCGGCCAGTTCAAAACACTTGGTACCGCTGCAGCAAATACGAAAAATAACAATTAGCCAGGAGCCAACTGGGCTGGGAAAAAGAAAGGAAATAAATAAAAAAAATAAAAATAAAGGACACGAGCCATACAGGGAGACTCCATCAAAAATTCTCAATATGAGATTGACTTATCAGGTGGCCTGTTGGGTGCAATTCAATTATCTCTTTGTTTTGCTACAGGGAACGAGGAAGGGAGATGGAAATGTAACGCAGTGAAATAGCAGCAGGCTGCTGGTAAAGATAAAAGGTCAATAAAAGCAACAGCGTGAAAGAGAAAAGTGATTAGCAGTAAAACTAATAGATTGTGGAGTATTGTTTCTGAGAGAACCATTTCACTTGCTGTGTTTTAGTTGGAAATGGATGTTTTTAGGGTTTCTCTGTCTTCCTTTCTGGAAAATCTGATCTCTAATGGGAAATCGTCGTGCCCCCGCTGTGCTTCCTGGATTGTGTCGTTCCACTTAACACGGCCGTACCGTTGTTTTTGTCTTTTGAGGGAATCAAGCTCATTCGTCATATTATTTTATTTTATTTTTTACTTTAACAGCTGCCATCCCTAATGAAGCTTGATGCAGACTAGAAGTTGGTCCATCTCTTTTTTTGTTTTTGTTTTACGCCCTGCTTCCCAGAACCCAGGTCATCTTCTAAGAACCTCTGATGTTATCAAAATCCACTCTCCAAATGCAAATCTCATTCAATCTTCCTGTGATCGTCTCTCCCTCTCCCTCTCTCTCCCTCCTGTCCTTATCTCCAAAAAGCTTTTCCCTTAGAAAACCCACAGGAGCCGACTCTGTGCGCCTTCGCAAGCGATAAGAGGGAATGAAAAGAAAAAAAAGTCGGGACAAGTTTACCGCCGCCGCGTTGTGCCGGTTTGATCGCATTCCAATTCGTGCGTTGTTTGAGGCTGGAAGTGGTGGGCATGTGGGACGCCCTCCTCTGCAATGCAATATTAAAAGAGATCTTACATAATTCATCTCTTTTCCCTCTGTTTTTTTTCTTTCTTTTTTTTGGAGAGCCATCCTCAAAGTGTCACTGGCAGACCCTTTTAATTTTGACAAGCCTGTGAAGCTGGAGTGCAAAATCCTGACTGCTTGGCTTCGCGGCTTCTCGCGGGACGGGTTGATATTGGGATGATAATGAGGCACTCTTTTTCAAAAGAATGGATGAATTAATAACCACTCGTCAGTCTGGGAGGAATAGTTCAAAGGCCGCCATATAAAGAAGTGGCTCTGCTTCCAAATCAGAGGAAACATGATTTATTTAGGTCATGGACAGTGCATCGGTGGTGTTTTTCGCTGTCTGGAAACAAACAGAAACCACTGAGATTTTGCTGAGAGTGGAACAAACTCACTGAAAGGATTTATTTATGCCACACCGTGTTTAAGAGAACAGAGAAGGACCCAGGCATACGTGACTTTAAGTTATAGAACAGTGTCTCAGAGTTCAACCTTTCATCTTTATGTTCATTCCATCGTCTGATATTGGACAGGTGCAAACCGCTCCACCTCTTAGAGGACAATATGTGGACTAGAGGTGAAGGCAATTTTATTTACATAGCACATTTTCAGCAACAAGGCAAATACAAAGTGCTTTACATCATGGAAACATCAAAGACACATCATATACGTAGTCAACAGTTGTAAAACCCAGTGACAGACATTACATTTTGTCGATGATCAATACACATTAAATGTGTTGGTCAATTTATTGTGGTTTAAAAGCAACTCTAAGCAGGTGGTTTTTTAGTCCAGTTTGAAATGAACTCAGTGTAATAAATAACCACTTGTCATGTTCTTTATAGTTGGCCTTTATGGAAGGAAATTACAATTACTCCAATTACAGTTTTGTTACAAGTCAAGTTCGCCTGGCCGTTTCCTTCCTACGCAATTCTGCTAGCTTGAAATCTCGCTTCACAGATAGCGTGGGCTTTCTCCCATCTACTTGGATTCCTCCTATGGAGCCAATCAACGAACAGAAGGAGAAGTTGTGAATAAACACAGTGATTTTCTGCTCTGCTTTAGAATTGCAGTCCGGCTGGAGTTTTAGCAGTGACAGCGGAGGAAGGGAACGAAGCCGTTCAGCTACGCGTTGGCCTCGCCTCCAAATATAGAATTGACATGAACAGACGCCTCCATCAGCTCGGCACATCTCTCTTCGCAGTGGAGGATGTTGGTTCACAGCATTAAACCGATGCATTACATAAGTCAGGCCAACTATTGTGATCGGTTAAAGTTTAAAACGTCAATATTTGGTATAAATATCCCAAAAGTCTGCAATTACAAATTCAATTCACACATATAATGACGTCAAAGCTAATTTCTCCACAAAAGAAGCTAGAGGTGAAAAGCTGTAATGACTCGTGGAATATTTACTGAACACTTTTATAGAAATGTTTTTCATACGTTGTGGAAAAGTCTTTTCCGTGAAGATGTATTTTGTATAATAAATAAACTAGTCAGATATATTCCTCAAGTGTGATTTTGACCCAATGTTTGTTTTTTTCTACAAACGGTTGTCAAATCATTATGGATGCAGTGAACTCTGACCTGTTGCTCTCCCCATCGTCTTTTAACGGGACAACACAAAGCAGTCAAACTCACTGGGTCATTCTAGCCATTTTGTTTGCTTCCTCTGAAACTAAAGACTTTCTTGGAAATGTTCCGGTACATTTCTCCATTCCTACTCTCTTTAATTACAAGGTTGACATTTCAAATATGAATTTCCTCTGTTGTGCCTGCAAAGTATATTTGCAAATTGCAAACATTGTACAAACCGTCAAGTCAGCAACATTAGAGTTTCCCGGCTGCATTAATATAGAGCTTTCTATATTGAACACATTATTTATTCAATACCTGCTCTATGAGACTTACACATTTGTATAACACATGCACTCAGCATTTAGATTATGATTTCCTTCCACATTGAGATGGTATTTTAAGTTGTTTTAAATGAGCTTTAAATGTCTTGAAAGTAGTTTTGACCTGAGTTCACTATGGTGTTCGAAGCGTTTTTTTTAGTGAAAGTTTAAGGAAAATCCAAGCAATTACTTCACAATTAGATTTTATGTTTATGTTGTCTTAAATTGATGAAATTTGCTGAAAAATAGGGAATTAGTCAACAACGGCTCTGAGAGTTTCCCCCCCCCTATTCTATTGCTATATCTGACAACTGCAGGTAACAATAAATACCTATCATTATTTAAAAAAACAAAACCCTAAAACTGTTGGAATTGTTATGTTTCCTATTTTTCTCCACTGTTCGATAAAAGTATCAAAGATATCAGCAAATTTCAAAGTATGATTAAAAGCCAGTGCGCTTTGTGCGCTTTGAATGATGCAAATCACACTTCTTTATGTGACTGGTGTCCCAGAGAAACGTATTATGAATGAGGATGTTTTTTCAAGAGCGATATTGTTTTTGTGTCACATAATCTCAGCTAAAAAAATAAATCCCAACCTATTTCTTTGAACCTATCTGCACCTATCTGATAGATACGGCCCAGATATGTCCAGCTCATGTTGTAAATTTACATGTTGTAGTTTTGAAAATGATGGAGAATTCGACAGATAATTCCTCCAGCAGGGTGGTTATTTGGTCTCTCCATGCCAATTGGATTTCATCCTGATCATTTCTTAAAATGTTTTTCTTGGTTTATCTGAAATAAGTCCAAAAAAAAGTCTTGGTATGAGTATGACTTGGCCCCAATACGGATAATTGCGTTTGCTGACTCTTTTTTTTTTTTTCAGAATCATCTTGGACAGATTTTTTTTTTTTTTTTACATTCGATTTTTAATCCAAATATCTCCACGTTCTCCTCTCCTACCCGGTTTTTTACTAAATATAATTTCTAGGTCATATTCTGCTGCTGCTACTTCTAATTGAAAAAAAACCCAACACATTTTCAACTTGCCCAAAACTTTTCAATCATGGGTTTCAGTGATGATGGAGCGAGCACTCCACATTGAAAACCCATTACATACTGGTTTAGCCAACACCCAGCTGGATCCCGTCCCTTCCCGACCGCTCCGAAATTCATTTCTTGCAGGCCGAGTCGTATTAAAGAGCAAAACGTGAGCCGTTGTCTGGATGCCACCGTCCGCGCTTGAGCCATCTTTATTTTTTTTGTCTCACACATCTGCAGCCCCCACAGCTGGGAGACAAAGAAAGAGAGAAAGAGAGAGACAGAGAGAGAGAGAGAGAGAGAGAGACGCCATTAACAGGCAGTTTCACCCTTTCACTTCAGCACGTCTTTTCTCCATTAGGCAACTTCCTTTATGCGTTCTTGATGAACTGTTTTCCGACGTCTAAATCCACACTTCTTGCATTCCACCACATCAAGGCTGAAGGCACGTGTGGCCCAGGTTTGGAGATCCGTTCGTTTTCCCCGGGCCAAGAGGTCCAGCTCAAACACTTGGAAGGTGGTTAAACGTTCCAGGGCGGAGGGGGTTTTCTCTGAAATCTATCGGCATTACTTAAACTCTGAGGAAAACACTGGCTTTTTTCTGGCTATTAGAGCGCTTGAACAATTTACTTGCAGGCAGCGAACAATAAGCCAAAAATAAACACCCCAACGGGGGAAGAGGGAAAGCATTGTGAAGCGCTAAGCTGTCGTTCAATCCATCATAATTGAATATCTGCACTATGAAACGCATTCATCCGCCACGCCTATTGTTGACTTATTGTGGAAGTCGGTGAATGGATGTTGCGGATACTGCTGAATCCTGAATTCGGGGCGACGTGTTCGTGGCGTTTGGGTAGCATTAACGTGGACGCGCTCAGCTGTAATCACCCGGACTCTTCTCTTTGTTAACCTGGTCCAGCGCTTGTGAAGCCTTGGCCGTCGAGGCGATATGAAAGACAAGTCGAGAAAGATGCCAGCCCTCAGTCATGATGTCTAATAATCTTAGCGCCGCATCCGCCACGTCTGCTGCTGAAGCAAACAGATGGACTCCCACATTGGCAGCTCGGAGGGAATAGATAAAGCACTTCTCTGCCCGCTGTGACAGCTACTTATTGACTGTTGAGTAGGCAAGATTTAGCTAATTACAAACAGGTAATGAACTGAGCCTTGCTGTGCTTGCATATCATATATGCTGGTGCAGTTTGTGAAGATTATTATAATAAACCTCCATGGTGGCCTTGATGTATCTTGTTTTAATATAGTGCTGTACTCTTTTATAGGCACCGCTGCTAATGATGTGATAAAATGGAAGGAGCCCTAAAGTTATTCCTCTTAATTTAATCCATTTGAAAATTCAGTCAGTGAATACTGAACCTTCAGAAACACATAAAGACAGTTAGAAAGTCGACATTCTATCACCCAAAGAATATTTCTGGGTTTAAAGGACTAATGTTCCAGCGAGATCTTGAGAAACCCATCCATGAATTTATCTTTAGTCACATCGATTACTGGAACAGTGCCCTCACAGGTCTGCCTCAAGACTCAATCACACCGCAGCAGTTGATCCAAAGCGCTGCTGCTCATCTTCTCACTGAAACTAGGAAGACAGAGCACATCACCCCAATCCTAAACTCTGTACACTGGCTGCGTTTTCATTGACTGTACAACTGTGCAACTTTGCTGGAATGATGTGGTTCTTTTGGCCATATCAAAATTGGTTCATTTCACAAAACTGCAAAGGAAGCAATTTTTTCCCCATTACACAAGTCAGTTGTGTAATGGGGTAACAACCGGATGTTGCCACTGGTGCAAACCATGAAGAAGATGACAGGAAGTAGTTTGAGGATCACAGGGCGGCATGTTTTTAATGACTGCACAAATGTATTCATGTGTGATTTTAATTGCGTTTCCTATTTAACGGAAACACTGCAATTGCGAAATGGTGTTTTTTCCACATCTGTGGAACTTTGACAAAGGTTTGTGCACATTTGTAATGGAAATGCAGCTGCTGTAGCTCAGAGAGTAGACTTTAAAATTCTTCTGTTTGTTTGTGAACGGCTGTTTTATCATCCTTCCAAACCTCTCAGATCTTCTGGTTCTGGCCTACTCAACATCCTCAGAACCAGAACCAAACACAGAGAAGCAGCTTCTACGCACCACAAATCTGGAGCAAACTTCCAGAAAACTGCAAAACAGCTGAAACACTGATTTTCTTTACATCAAGGCTTAAAACCCACCTTTTTACATTAGCGTTGCCTTTCATTCATAATACTTGTAATATTGATTGATACATTTTATATTTTCACATGACTATTTTGATGATAGGTATTTGACAAAATACACAGTTTATTGCTTGTTTCACAGTTTATTGCTGTAACACAATGAGTTAGCATGTTAGCTTCCACCACCCTGCAGACTTATTGACTTTTGAACAAGCTCAAGGTGACACATCTTTTTAAGTGAAGGAAATTTATTTGGTAAAATCCCCAAAAATCTAAGAACCTTCCTTTAAAAAAATGTAAATAAATTCCCTTCGAGAGAGGATGGTGTGCCTGCAGAATAGCTTTATAATAAATAAAGTTGTAATTATGTTTCCTGTCCAGAACGTGCTTCAGTTTCACCCTTTGTTTTGCAGTTGGGTGTTGCAGTTCATTGGAGCAGTCACACTGATATAGATGGGAAGCATTTGTGGGGTGGTTTGCAGTCAGAATGGCTTTGCTAAATGGCCATTAAGAAGAAAACAGGATTCCCGAGTTTGTTTTCATCATGCTTGATGTTGGCTAGTGTTAAATAACTGCAGAAGAAAAACAGATCAGGCTGTTTATAGGGGGCTCCTCCACTATTCAGGTGGTATTGTTAAAACTAAAGAAAATAAAACATTGTTCCACTATGGGTGTTTTCACACCTGATAGTTCGGTAGACTCAGTTCGTCTGAGAACCAAAATTGAAAACATTGGTTACCTTTTCAGCTGGTGTGGTTCTCTTTCACACTGCACTGCTTCAAAAAAGCCAAACCCTTTAGTAAACCTGTTCCCAACTCGCCTGTGGTGAAGCTGCACCAAGAACCTCTGAAGAAGACATCGAGCGCAGCTTCCTTCTTCTGAAAATGTAAACAAAAATTCAGTAGCGTCACACATTAGTGGTTGTACGATTTCCCTTTTATCTTTGGTAAGAGATTGCGAGCCATTTCTCCTGCTAGCATTAAACGCTTGCATTTGTTTTGATTGTATTTACCCAGAATTCCCTGCACTGTAGTCTGCTTCGTGCTGTTGGCGTGGTCTCCCGTCCGCTTGGCGTTCATATATCCACTCAAACTGCTCCAAAGTTCACTTGAACCAAACCGAGATCTAGATTTGCAGGAGGACCAGAGTTTGCATTTTTGGTCCATTTCAGAGTTCGATTGCTTGTTCACACTTCCCTGATGAAACTGGACTTTCTTGAAAAACAAACTGGAGTTCAATTAATGCAGTGATGACCTTGATATTGTACAAATGTATCTCTTTGAAGGTGTCCCTATTGAGTGTAGCTGTAATAAAAACCACTGAACTTTATGATTTGCAATATTTCCCTACGATCCACTCAGTTACGGTTAAAGAGGTTTGTCATTTTTTGCCAGCCCTGTCTGTCACGCAGTGTTTCTGATATTGCAACTTGACAGACAACTTAGTGAATGGTAGTCATAGATTGCACATGTACAGCCTTCAAACAGAGTCTTCTGAGGTTCCTCCCCTATAGATATGTTGACAAACTGCATACATTACACAGATTATCTTCCAGTTTGTGCAGTCTTGGGATTGTGACCTTGTTCCGTTAGCTGTTTGCAGAGGTAAAGTTTACTGTAATATCCCCAAAGACGCTGTTAGAATGACAGAGATTCATGTTTAACTTGGAGGTGTGTGTGAAACGGGGAGAGCGAAAATAAATACAGCAATTACCTGCTTTATAGTAACCAGAATATGTGAAAAAATATATAAGACAAAATGATTGCCTTGAGGGAAGGTACATGCATCCATTATGCACTTTTTTCTATTGAAATGACCTGGGGGAAAAAAGGGAACGCATCTACTTTGCATATTGTTTATCAGAAACAAAAGCTAAGGATATTGTTCTGTGTGAACACTAGCACCGTGGGCCATGCTGGTTTTACATTAAGGCAGAGACGTAAAATAATCATGTTTCTACTGGAAGCCGGCAGCTTTCAGAAGCTGCGATTGCCTGCCTGCCCGCAGAAACACGGTTCATTGTTTGAGATTAGCATCCAGTCATTCTGATATTAACATACAGGAAAGCTGACTGAGGGCAACAACAGTCATACATGTTGCTGCAAAAGTTGAGATAAGGGTTTAAAGTTTATACACATACTGTCTACATAATCCTTAGATGCTTCAGAACATTTGAACATATGAAATGAAGTCATTGTCTTGCAAAACCTTACCTACTCCTATTTCTTGAACTAATCCACATTTTGTGACGTTACATCCAGAAGTTTCAATGGACTTTTATATGACACAATAACTCAAAGTAGTGTGTAAATGTGAAGTAGAAAGAAAAGTGTTGAAGTCTTTCATTAATGAAAATCTGAGTGTAGAATTTCTTTATAGTCCGCACCTCGAAGAACGTTTTGCAGCAGTTTGGGTTATCTTCCTGACAACTTGCGGAACACCTCTGAGGAAATTCAAGTCTGTTGAGCTCATCATACGAACTACTTCTTAGTCCAACACGCATAAAAGTGGTTGTGATGACTTCCTGAAGGCAGTGTCGGAAAAAGCAGGAGCTTCTTAAAGAGACGGAGGCCAATTTCAAGGCATTACATTGCAAAGTCAAATTTCTTTTAAGTCACGTTTGATATGTGAAGCATTTTTATAACAACTGAAGGGAATATAGTTACTTGACTTTGCTGGAAAGTGACACTATGCAGATGGAAATGACACAATACCCCACATTTCAGCAACTTTGCAGGTTTACCCCTAATTTGTCTGCTGTGATACTGTTTGTTCACTAATGTTCACCAATAAAAGAAAAAAAACCCTCTGAGGCCTTCACAGAACAGCTGGGTTTATACTGAGATTAAATTAGACACAGATGAGCTCTATTTACTAATTTTATTCTGAATGCAGTTAGTTGGATATCATTCAGAGAGGCTGAGCATACACACAACACTTTTACATTTTTAATTGTAAATTAGCTTCAAAATGTGTCTTTTCTCAAAATCCTTTCACTTCGCAACTTTGCTCTGTTTTGTGAGGGTCTAAAACAAAACAAAAAAAATCCCAATGAAATGCATCAAAGCTTACAGTCCTGATTGTTTCCTGGTGTCAGTCCATTAGCGTTCCTGCTTCATTCCTTAAAGGAACCAAGTCGCATGTTAAATCTACTGGTACCATTCTCCTCTATCTTGCCTTTGATGTCGACAGAGAGGTACATCGAATTTGGCCAAGGTCGAGATGTGACTTGTCCTAATGGGGAGCAGGGAGACGGGAAGGAATAAAGCAGATCATTGGGAAGCTGGCGACAGATAAGCGTGGAGCAGGTTAAAGGAGGAAGTTCGCGGTAGTTGCCTCTGGTGGCGATATCTCTGCAGAGCAGACACGATGCTTGAGAGGATTTGGCAGACGGCGCTGGCTGGTGAGAAGCGTTCACACTGGAGGGGTGGATACTGAAGCTGTCTCAGCTGCTAACAAAATATCTACAGCAAGGCAATTCCGAAGGGGGTTTTGTAAACGAGACAGCTTGCATCTCCTCTCTAACCTAAAAGCTGGTGCCCCAGGCTTGACATGTTGATTGCGTTTGTAGGACATTACGGATGAATCCTCAAAACAATGAAGAAGAGTCCCAAAAGAAGCCTACAAATGCTGACTTGGATAGCCATTCCCGGACAATGCACACCAAATAAAGTCTGAAACCCCCAGACGGACAGCAGGCGACCCTTATCGTCCGCCACAGCATTGTGGATGTCAGGACTCCTGCTCTTTTAATTTCCTCCATCCCTTCTTTTCCTCTCCTTTCCCCACTTTTCCCTTGGGTCTGGAGCATTTTAAGCCACGCATATAATCTTCAACCACCCAGCCGGCTCTAAGCCTCAAAGAGTCACCCAGATATGGGCAGATGGAGGTGAGCTATCTTGCTAACCTGTTACTGTGGGCCTGAAGCGATAATCATTTCAAAACTATGTGTGTTGGGGGATGTTTTTAATAGCCCTGTAAAGGTGACGTTTATCTACCTTATCACGTTTGGCAGATGCATCGGTGAGAGAGATGGAGACAAGGAAACCAGGGACATGGGGGGCAGAAAAAAGAATCAGCTGATAAGGGTCCCTCCCCAGGGACAGATGAGTCTGGATTTACCAAAAAAAAAAGTGCTTTCTTTAGGAGAAAGTTTGGGGGATTAAGGTTAGTTGGCTTCCACTTTCTGTTCCACCTGCACCTCATCTCACCTTACCTTATCCTTCTTCCTCCTCCAGCGAGATGTTAACCTCTGGAATAAGCCTTTATGAGCCGTGCAATATGTCTTGGATTCACCTCCGGCTTTGCCCCGAAGTTCTGCCTCAGCATTCTTTTCCAGCCACTGCTAACACTCTGTGCTTTTCCCATTACTTTTCATCGTGCGTTGCTCAAATCGGGGCTGGAAGCGGCGAGGCAACCATGAGAGACGTTTTACATAGTTTCCACTCCAAAACTTCTTTCGTGACAGAAACGTTTCCAGGCATAAAGCAACCTGTACATTCAAACAGCCGTTTCTGCCAGTTTATAGTTGACCTGCCGGGCAAGTCCGAGGTGATTCAGAAAGCTCCAATTGATGTTTTATTTGGAGCATGTGTGGTGTTACAGCATTACTGTAATATTTTATGGATGACAGACCTGGACTTGAGTCTCTCGGCGTCTGTAGGTTCTTGTCTCAGGGCCGTTTCAGTCTCTTACATCAGTTGTGTTGCCACTGGTTGGAATTCAGCCGGAACCCCTTTTTTTTTTTTCCTCTTCTCTTTCAAGGGTTACAAAAAAAGTTAGGCAAAGTCAAAAAAGTACACCTGCCTCCAAAAAGGCAGGTAGAATAGACAGAAGGACAATTCTACTGATGCAGAATTGACCTTCTGCCGCAGTGCTGGCAATTCTTTGTCTGGAAGAGTCAGGTAGGCAGTTTGCTACTATGAAGGCTTTCAACATTTAAGTCTGGAAAAAAGAACAATATACAGTGCAAACGGAGCTTATTGTGTCAAACTCCTGTACAGTGGACATGTTTTAATTATAGTTGCTACATTTATGGCTGTTTGTGGTTGTAGAATCAATTTACAAAAAAAATATTTGATTTCAGATTGGTTGGCTTTATAGTGCCGTGAACAGTGCTTACACAGTACATATTTCAGTAATGGGTGGTATACATCAGTACACATAAAAAACTATTTTTTAGCTCACCTGTTAATAATCTACAAAACAACTGTAATACAATTATAGAACAAGATATAATAATAAAAACTATTAAACAATGTCAGTTTAGCATATTATCTGTTTTACCTTCAGTTGTTATTAAAATATGTTACATTCTTTAAATGTGCCCATCAATTTTTGCACAATGAAATGGATTTCTGTTCTGTGAGCTCCAAGCGTGAACACAGCTAATGTAAAAACGATAACGCATTTCCTTTAATCTAAAAAAAATCAAATAAAATAAAAAATTGAGATTCAGTATTCATCTGGCTGCTAACTTATCTCCCAATCACCTGCAGTCCAATCGGTCCTGAGGACTGATTGTCATCAGCCATAAAGCACTGACAGTGATTTCTCTTTAATAGCCGATCTGCCGTTGTCACCGGTCGCCGCCACAACTTGCAGTTTGATATCCAGCAGACCGAACCGTGCGACAGCTCTGACAGCTACTGTCACCCTCGGTCAAAATAATAACATCCCAGCAATCAGCGGGAGATGAAAGAGCGCCAGCTTCCTGTTCACGCGCGCACGGGAGCGAAACTCTGCCGAACATTTGCCGAAGTTGGAACCGAAAGAAGGAGGTGGGGAAAGTTGCAGGTGATCCGTACCAGAAATAAAGGTCGTTCCGCTTGGTGATAATTCGCACTTTGAAGAGTTTAGCTGTGTTTAACACTCCCATTATGCTGCGGGGCAGAGATAACTTTCGACACACCAATCTTTTTTTTTTTCTCCCCCCCTTCCTCTCTGTCTCTGTTTTTCTTCTCTCAGAGGCGACGCGACTGTTGCTATCTGCACCTTTAATGCTGTAATTAATTCTTTGACACCCATTTCATCTCAATTGTGTAAATTATTCCTCTGTCTGCCTCTAGGTATTAGCTAACACTCTTTATTTAAAAAGGAGTGAGGTGAAAATTAAATCTCTTTAAGAAAGGAAAGCTAATATGCATGAGGCAAATTATGTCTAACAGCTTCTCTTTGTTGAAAACTTCTTACAGCCTTAACTTTCACTTAACTTTCTGATTGTCTATGGGTTGCATTGAAAAGGCAATTTCCAGACACATAGCGGGTGCGAAATGAGATGTTTTGGTGACCAAATGTCATGTTTAAAACAGAAAACTGTATTTGCGCAGCTCAGGAAGCGGATTGGAGAAAGAAATCCTTCTGAAGAGGTAACAGTGTTATTTTTGGTTTTCTGCCATAAGCTAATAAAAAACCAGAGCATGTACACAAAAGCTAAAAATAAGACAAATGATGTATGAAAAAAATAAAAGGAAAAATGACATGCTTTGTTCCACAGCGTATCATTAGAGTATGATGACAAAACTCTGATTCTCAGCAGCGTTTTGCTTTTTATTCCTCTCTGTGTTTCTGTGCTGCATTCTTTCTGTCAGAGACATATACCATATATATATATATATATATTTTAGGGGAATGTGTTATGTCTTTAGTGAATCCAGGGCTGTGGCTAATTCATCACAAAATTTGCCAACCGTGAAGCAGATTCCTTCCAACAGTAAGGTGCACCTTTTGACGCTGAACGGCAGCTGCGGCTTTGAGAAAGAGTTGTTAAAAGCAGAATTATCTGTTGCTTTTTAAATCATAATTGGCTTTTTTTTTCAAGCAGTAATTTATAAATGATTAAAAACACCTGACTTATTACCTGCAGTAGCAAATGGCTGCTTTCAGTACAGGATTAGGTATTTCAGGCTGGAGCTAATTTTAGCACACTAAAATTGTAATTTCAAATAAAGGGCCAAAATGTGAAAACGTGGCTCAAGCTAATTGTTTTAGTCACATGACTAGCTAGTTTAGCTTAGTGCATCTTAACTGTATACTCTATTTTTAGTGTTGTTGTGTTAGCTCTATTCAACTTATCAACTTAAAGATAAAATTAGTGAACCATTGTAGATGACAATTGTGAAGAACTTTTTAATTACCCCATTTTCTGCTTTATGAAGAGATTTTTTGTGTACAGTAGTCTGAGGCTGCTTTTTCTTATTATTACTAAACATTATATACATCAACCTCAGGCCAATTGGACTAGAGATAGAAATCACATCTGGCTTTAATCTCATGTAAAATATGTCTAAAATTTGAAGAGGGGAAAAAAGAAAATATTAAAAACTTAACTGTGTTCAAGACTGAGGCATCCAAATCCAAATATGTTGTTGAAAGAAGGAATGGAAATAAAGGTTCCTTTCCATTATTAGAGACTGTATCAGTAAATTTGAGAAGTTTGCTTTTGTGGGAAGTCTTGATATTTACCCCGCCAAATCACCCACGACCTCCACCGAAGCAGCATCTGGCCGAGAACCACTTGCAAGCTTAGCTAAATCTCATTTGCCTTAGTAAGTTTTACCTCTCACTGTTTTTGCCTTCATTTTCACCATTTGGACACACTTCGCCAGGATCCAAATCCTCCTCCCTAATCCTGCCTGTCTTCGCCTCGCCACCTCTTCCTCCCTCTCCTTTCTGTGCAGCTGTCTTGCTTCTCTGACGCAGATCGACAGCGGTGGAAGCACAGCAGCAGCAACTAGCCTCAAGCCCCCCCACATGACTGCTAGTCTGGATGACTTCAGTCTTACCGGAGCATCGGCGGTGCTTCTGACCCTCACTGCCTCGCCTAGAATTTAAGCGTGATGGACGTAACTCCAGTCTACAGAGAAATCGTGAAGCACAGGAAACCTAGTTGCGTTTATCCAGACATAAATAACTTTTAAATGAGGTCTTCCAGCACATTTAAACTTGTCTGGATTGATTTTGGTACCCTCTCTCTCTCAAGACACTGTTCTGTGGCAAAGACCACGGGGAATTTCATGCACGTTGATGCGGCTAATGGCCGCCACCTGAGCACTGCCATCTGCGCAATCATGCTGAAGTGGAGGAGGAAATGCTTCGAAGTTTGAGTAAACTGCCCAGTCACTTGTGGGCACAAACTCACTGGAAATTCTCCTTTAGCCTTCTATCTGTGCCGCCAGCTGGCATTCCATCACTGACCTGCAATAAAGTCGACACAGTCAGGCGAACTGTGTCCAAAGGACAAGTGAATCCAATTATCCCAGCCACTTCCAGCTGTCCCTCTGAATTTCCATAGGGTGAGGTCACTGCATCGTTGCTGCCTTTTTGGCTTGTTTACTTGCAAGAGGAGAGCTGATCAGGACTGATGGCACGGCACAAAAATTACAGACAACAACCAAACACAAAACTAAATCTCTTTTGTGGAATGAAATGATTCCCTTGAGGCAGGTAAATCAGGTTTCCAGTGAGGCTGTAAGGATTGGCCTTTGAGTGAGAACTTCTCTGGAGTGAAAAACAAAGAGTTGAACCAGCTTGAAAGATATTGAGTCAAAAGGGTAACTCTCTCAGCGTTACCTTTTATCTCTGATGACGCCAGTAGCTGAGCTCAAATTTGAAATTACCTAAATAAATTAGCTCAATGGAAACACGGCAATTTGCACAAAACACACGTTTTTTGATGCAAAATGTTTCGCCGCTACGATAAAATGGTTTTTCAGCCGTATCAAAATAGATGTATTTCACAAAACTGCAAAGGAAACACTATTTTCGCATCACACGAGTCACATGACCAGCAACTGGATGTTACTAAAAATCTTTTAGCAAGTCATGATAAATTGTCTTGGCGACTTGGAGTTTCCAAGATTTGATAAAAGATTTTTTTAAAAGCTTCATCTTTGAGATTCATAAACATTTTTTTGATTTATCAACAAAAAGTAGTGCATATTTGTAGAATTGAACAGTGAAGAAACAGTATTATAAAGTGGACCATAGTGGAGGGAACAAATACATCCAAAACAAACATGTGTGTCCAGAGATGGCTGGAGAAATGTCTCGCAGAGAAGAGCAGGATTTAGATACCAGAGTTTTACGAGTTTAGAACTTCCCTTTGAAAAATAAATTAAGATTTAACCCAACACTAATGTATAGCAAACTTTTGCATAGTGTATTTAAAATGATGATCTGTCATTGTATTGTGTCTTTAACTGGCTCCTCGCTCTACCATTGGCCAGTGAAAAATCCTAAAACCCAAACGCTATTCCATTTTTGTTTATGTTTTGCAAATAAGGAAGTAGCGCTCAGTGTCTTCTACAGAGGTTTTTGTGTCATTTCCTTCCTGGTCCTTGGTGCAGCGCCACCAGAGGCTTGGAGGGGAACAGAGTTTTCAAAGAGTTTGGCTCGTTTGACGCAGTGCAGTACGATGGCGAATCGCACCGGCTGGAAACGTAACAAATGCTGCGACTCTGGTCCCGAATCAAAGCGAGTCCATCGGACTACCAGGTGTCTGTTGAAGTTGAGTAAGTTGAAATTTTGCTTTTATATGATGTAATTTTTGGAGACTATTCCAACAGAAATGCTAGAAACTGAAATGGAAGCTTAAAAAGTGTTTATTTCTAAAGAGTTTCCAATATGTTATAAACTGAACAATCCTATCAAAACTAATTGCACAAACATGTCATGTTTTTCATTCTATATTTACTATATAATACAAATACCCAGAAGAGACTAATAGTTCTGTTTTTTTCTCTGATGTTTACTGGTCTTCCCACACAACTCATTTGTAAGCTGACCTGCAATCATAACAGTGATTCATTTTCCCAGTATAATCTCTGATAACCTCTAACTGGCAGGTGGAACTGTACAGTAGGTCTGAGTTAATTAACAAAGTAAAAGCTGTTAGCAACCTACTTAGTGTCCTAGAAGCCAGTTCTTCTTGGATACATTCTTTCATCATAACATTTTGCCTGTCTTGTTTGTGTCGCTGTCACATTTTCTCTTCCGTCATCATTTTCTCGACTGTACATGTTGACAGGTATCAGGAGTCTGGGATTTTGCAACAGATGACAACAACTCGCCATCTTTTCCATCACTGAATGCGAACTTCTGAGAATCCTGAAACCTCCCACCTGTGTTCCAAACAAGCCCCGCCGTCCGCCTCCATACATCTGGGTAAAAGTTTTTTTTGCATGAACGCTAATCTTTTCGTCTGCCTGTCCATCGATTTTTTTCATTTTTCTTTTTTTCTCTCCGCTACATTTTGCGGGGCATGTTGGAGGATAGCAGGTGGATTTGCGGCCCACGCTTCTCGCTCTAAGTTTAACCCGTGAGATTCCGCACCCCCCGAGGTGGTGCGACATTTCTCCTCCAATGGGTGCCTGCTTGGGTATAATTAAACTTGTGATGGAAGTTAAGTGCTGCAAACAGGAAGTCAACCTGGTTTCGTCCCTCAGCTGTTTTGAACAGAGCTGTGACAATGTATATTGATGAATAAGTCTATCAGTATTATATGTTTTCCAGCCACTTGTTCCATTTTATAGCACAATCAAGTAACTGTGTTTCTTTCAAGCGTTTTAAGAATGCTGTATATATCAAATATGACTTAAAAGAAATTTGACTATGTAATTTAATGCCTCAAAATTGGGTCTCTGTCTCCTTAAGAAACTCCTGCTCTTTTTGAAGCTTCGCCTTCAGGAAGTCATCACAGCATCGCTCCTCTGTTAACTCTTTAACATCCTTTTTACCAGCATTGCACTGAGAAGTAGCTCCAAGGAGGAACTTCATCCTCCAAGGCGGGGCTAGGTCCACCCAGACGTTTTGCACAGCTGAATGGTTGCCAAGGAGATTACAGGATTTCTTAAACATTCATGAAAGAATCAAAGCACCACTCCAGGTATGTTTTTGGTAAGGGAATAACATTGTAAAATTGTGTAGAGCTCAAAAAACTCTATTCTACACAATACTGCCCCTTTAAAAAAGCTCAGAACTCAGCAAGTTTTGATCTTTTTTTTTTTGTTGTGTTTTTCTTTACCTCCCTGGTCATTTTTAAGTCCACGGTTTTTGACTTTTTGCTCTTTCTCGAGTGAAAATATGTTCAAGTAGTGCAAGTCTTACTTGATCAGCAATATGCAAGCCTCCCATATGCTGATAAATTGTAATGTTGGTTTAATTAAAAGAAAAGGATCTCGATCGCAGGACTAAGATATGCATTGTTCTTAGATTCTGTCCCATCTGTTTATAACCAGCTTTAAAAGTCACTCTTGCATGAACCTTCTCGGGTAAGATACATCGTCTACATCGCACACCACTCGTCAGCCTATGCGAGGTTTAGTTTCCACGTCTCCTTGTCATCCTTAATATTTCAGCTCATGTTCCTGATAAATAATCAGATGAGGCACACTCTCACCTGTCGGGGTTTCCGGCGCGTCCCCTCACTCCTCCGCCTTCATTAGTGCTACGGCCAGCTCTGACTGAGGGCCCGTTCCGGGGTCAGGCCCCTGCACTGTGGGCTATAATTGCGGCGCGTTGCACACTTGAGAGCTGATGCACCCGCCTAATGAATTGCCACAAAGTTTAATTCAAAATTACGTAGAGGTGAATGGTAATAGATTATCGGGGTCTGTTGGGTTACTCCGTAGGGATAATCCATTGCAAATTGATGATTACCTGCCTGAAATTATAATGAACATGTAAATTAGATTACCCCGCTCAAATAATATAATCTGATCACCCCGTCTCCCGTCACTGGATTATTCGTCACAAAAGCAGGGGACGCACCAATCCTAAGGAGAGAAGCTTTCAAATATTATTTCATTTTGTCATTTATAGCTCAAATTTATTTATTTTTTCATGAATTTTATGAGCTCTAATTGATCTAAAGATATGGATAAGTGCACATTAGTGTAATGGAGTTTTAACATACTGATTAAAACTAAAGGAACATTTAAAGATTCATGCAGACATCAACTTTGGTTTGAGGACAGTTTAATAATCCCCCAAATTAGGAAAACTTGCACAAATACTAAAGGCTCCTGTCATACATAGACGCATACGCTGAATTTCTGTGACTGTTAATAAAAACATGAAAATGCAAATTTACGAGACCGTTGATACATTTCAGTCAATTTCAAAGAAAGGAAAATATTAGACTGAAATACTTAAAGTCCTTTGAGGGCTTGACAGTTGTAATGAAAAGCTGCCTAAGTCCATTTAGTCCTAGAAACAGTTTAGATTTTTTGCCTGAGGCGGGGCAAGAGGGACCTCACTGGGTCGGGCTTGGAACCCGGAGGTAACTACTTGCAGTTCTAGTTTTTTTTTTCTTTTTCATGTGACTAACTGGAAGGCCTTCCATATGAGAAAATTTACCCAAACAAAACGTAAAAAACCATAACAGTCCTTCGGGCGGTGAGGCAGGTCATTACCGGACGAGAAAACGTTTCATGAACAGCATTGAGGAGAACTTTGTGAAAGCAGCAACCTGCCAAAGCCAGTGATCCGTTACAGAGCAGAGAACGAACCCACAGGAGGCGTACTGTCAGTGATGAGGCTGGTGAGAATCACGTTTGTCAGGTAGACTGCCAGGGATCTGGAGGCCACGCCCCCTAGAGGAAGGGGTTCAAATGAAAACGGGAGAAGGAAAACAACAGGGAAGACAAGCACTGCTGTGAAGTGTAACAAAGATAGCACGTAAATATCCTCCATGAAATCCATAAAGGCTCTCCGAGGAGTTCCACACAGAACCGGTGGAGACTTGGAAATGGAAAAGAAGAGGCTGACAGGTGGAAAGAAAAACACAAGATGTATAGCCTGACAGGTTCTTGAAGGTATGGTCAGAGGGCCAGGGGGGTTGGATTTCTATTTCTGTCCTATTCCTTCCACTGACTGTTGTCATATGAACATGCAATGAAACAGCATTAGATTGTAGTCAGAGCATCATGTTAAACCAACACGTTGTGGTTTGTGTAGCAGTTCCTTACGACGGCATCTTAGGGTCATTGTAGATAGAAAAAATAAATAAATAAAAGGAATAAATTTCCGCCAAAGAAAACTTTTAGATTAATCTCTGAGATTTTCTAGAAAAAAAGGGACATTTCTGAACTCCAAATGTTTGCTAGAAAAAACTCTAAAACTCTGAGATTAATCTCAGAAAATTTCAAATTCTGAAAATGTATAAATTTTTCTAACTCATATCTCTCATATTAATCCCCACAACTGTTTGACTTCTGAAAAAGAGTCACACAGAATTTTTTTTCTAGAAGATTCTTGAAAATGTTTGACTTTTGAAACTTGCAAATTTCTTTGTTTTTTCTTTTGGGAGAAATTTCTGAGATAAATCTCAATTTTTTGGGTGGAAAATTACTACTCCTTTCTTTTTCCACCCAGCGGGGCTCTAAAGCCCCACTATTAGTTTCTGGACAGCATTTAAAAACTGGCTAAAGTTTCACCAGGCCCAGAAGAAAAATAATAAATCTTCCTGATCTAATGGATTCCACAGTGCGTCAGCCTGCAGCGATTTCCCACTATGCATAATGTTTCTGTTGCACATTTGTCATGCCTCTTATTAACCTTGATCACTGTGACAGATCATCTCTGTTTCAAGATAACACCACAGTTATGTGTCAGGAAGCTGGCAGTCTCTTACCTTTCTGTGTCGCCATGACAACCAACATTTAACACATATACCACTTTGGTGCATTTTATCTCCAGGGGCTTTAGGTTAAGTCATCTGTGTTAATATTACCTTTTTACTGAGCATGAGATGAAAAGAAGTGCCAAAGTATTAAAACCCAACGCATCGCACTGCAGTCACATAGTGGGTGTTTAAATAAAGATGCGGAATAAAGATCAAATGAGAATATAACTTATTGAAACCTCAATCTGAAGTCAATGTGTCAAAGAAAAAATCCTCCCATTTCACCAGAACTTGGGTTTTAAATTGTAAACCTGCAGTGAGTTTCAAACCTCCACAGTCGTTCCTTGTGTCACCGAAAAGCATCCAAAACCGTAAAGTAATCAGTTGGTGAGAGGAGCCATGTGTATGTTTTCATATTTTGTCTAAGATTACCAGGTTAAATGGTTGGCATGCATCTTTTTTAAAATGAACAGCAAACAAGCTAATTTGACGTGATTATTGCAAAGATTTTACTTATAATAGTGTAAACTTTCTTCTGCACATTTTATGAGAATTATAATAATTTTCCAATGTTTACTCGGTCATGTGTTTGCAACCTCAACGAAATGACAGTTTAATGATATAGCGAAATCTTAAAGTTGCATTACGTAATTTTTATAAACAAGGTGTTTCTTACATATTTGTTAAAACAGATTGACAGATTAATATGAGACAGATAATCTGTGGGAAAAAAATCTAACTTCTCTGGCTTCTCCCTGTAGTTTTACAGCCATCTGTGGAAACAAACTATTCAGTCAGAAACAACCAATCAGAGCCAGAGGAAGGGTCTTAGTGTTGTCAATTACTCCTGTGTACACGCTACTCACAACATCTTCCCCCTTGCTCTATTCTTCACTAAAGCTAGTGCACAAGACCGGAACAGGCTGTGAATGCTAAGGCTAGTTAGCATGACAGCTGATGATCTTCCTGCTGTTGTAAGTTGTCTCTCTGGCATTATGTACACATTTGTACACAAGTATGATTGACAGCGACCCACCTCTGACTCGGATTGGTTGTTTATGACCTGGTAATAATCAAACCAATTCTCTAAAATCTTCTTGTCAAGCCTGTTCTTATGAATGTTGTTATTTTCCTATAAATATTTTACCTTAAACTCAACTTTCAATGACATTTGGATACAGAACTCTTTATCCAACCATCATCTTTAGCTTGTGGATGATGTCAGCGACTTGCTTTCAGGACTTTTGTCCAGTCGGCCATCTTCGCTCAGATGGAGAGTTGCCTTAATTCGTTTATGCGTTTGAGAAATCTTTTTATTCACTCAGCTCCTTCAGACTAGCCACTAGCAATTAGCAAACACCTGGTGTCACTACTCATTATAGGAACTTCTTCTCAGTGTGTCTCTGGAAAAACTTTGTTAAAGAGTTAATAGAGGAGCCATGTTGTGATGACTTCCTGAAGGCGGAGTTTCAGAAAGACACAGGCCCAATTTCAAGGCGTTAAATTTCAAAGTCAAGTTTCTTTTTAGCGATATATGAATATATATTATAGGATTTTTCTGACACCTTAAGCCAACACGTTTACTTGATTGTGCTGTAAAATGGCACTATGCGTTACAGGAAACCTCTTTGAAGCGTTCTACTAAGATTGCCATGTTTAAAAATAACACACAAATTGATCTATTTGTTGTTTTCTTCACCTACCGCCGGCTCAGTTAGGTGAGTCACGCCTGGTTAGAACCAGAGCCGCTTCTCATTTCTCTGTCGCTCGGCCGCGACGGGTCACTGGCAACGTTCAAAAGGAATTACAGTGACTGCTTCGGCTTCCTCGTCTCCACGCCGCTCCAGCCATAAATAATTCGACGAGTTGTTTCGCCGCCACGCATCTGAATCAGGTGATGCATTTTTCATTGACCGGGGTCTCCATTAGACATGCTGATAGATGTCTATGACACTTCAGGAGCACATTTTCATACATCCACGCAAGGATGATTATGAGCACAGATAAGCACAGAGGAAAGACAGACATTTACACGCCGGCACTCGCTCCACTCCTCCTCCTCGTCTTCACACACATACAAGCTTTTCAGAGCTGGAAGTTACTGAAAAAATAATCCAACACTGTCACAGCTGACCTAAAAATTTACAGAATCCTTTCTTATATAAATAACACCAAACCGGTCAATCAATGCATCCCATCATCATGGTACAAATAGGAATAAGAAGGAAGAAACTTTTTTTTTTTTCTAACAATGAGTCCGCTTAAAGGAGCAGTATGACGTGAAATCGACTTTTTTGAGCTTCACATCATGTTATAATGTTGTTCTCTCATCAAAAACAGAGCTGGACTGTTGCCTTGATTATTTTATGCATGTTTGAGAAATCCTTTAATCTCCCATGGCAACCATTCAACTGTCCCAAACGAATGGGTGGACCAAGCACCACCTTCGACAACTAAGCTCCGCCTTCGAGATTGAAGCTCCGCCTTCTAGGACAAAGCTCCGCGTTTGAGGATGAAGCTCAGTTTATATTATAAGTCATATGTTGCATATATATTTTTCACAACTGCAGGTAACTGATTGTGCTGTAAAATGAACAGGTAGAGAACCCATTGAACAGGAATAATGTGCATTTTGAAAAACACATATTACTTCCCTTTTAAAAATGTATCAAACAATAGAAACTACAAGGATGTTTCCTTTGATTTTTCTCTGCCTGAATGAGAAGAAATTTATGGATAACAAGGAAGAGGTAAAAACAACAACGCAGAAAGTGCAGATCTTTTCAAAACTTTCCGCCCTTCTATCATTCCTTGTGATTTTGGAGCCTTGACTTGCTGGGTTTTCATGTTCACAGAGAACACTTTCCAGCTTCCAGAGCCATTAGTGAGTCTGTGTGGTTATGAAGCTGCAAGTTGCCTTTATTTTGATGTTTGTTTCTGTTATAGCTTCTCGCCCCCCCAACCCCCGTGCTGCCGGGAAATCACTGGGAATAATTCAGAGCGAGTTTTAATAATGTAATCATGTGCTCAGCAGGAAGGAGGTATATCTCAGGGTCTTTGCATGTTCATCCTCTAATGCACGCAGCTGCAAACACGCAGCGTCCTCAAAGTGTGTGAGCAACAACGACGCACACTCAGTAAGAAGGAAAAGAGTTCATCATCCCTGCAGTTCGCACAAAACCAACAATCATCGCATCTCTGTCCTGTTGATGTTTTGTGGGGGGGGGGGAAGAACAGGTGTGAACGAACTCCACTTTACAGGCGATTTCGAAAAGAAACCCTTTTCATTGATCTGTTGTTTTTGCCACATAATTATCTTCAAGGTGTAGCTCTTTGAATCGCTGTAATGGGCCTTGCTAAAGCATTTTGCTCTCGCACTTGAACATGACAGCGCGATTGTGTGGTCCCGTCGATACAACACTCGCAGTGCAGCTTTCCCGACTCGCAGAGTCCGACGCTTTCGGGCGCGATCCGGAAAGTTTGCTTGTTTCAGTTTCTGCTGGTTCCAAAGCAGTCGCTTGTCTTTTATTAAGTAATTCTTGTTATTATCGATGGAACGTATTCCTGCAGCTCGTGTGTAACCTTTTCTCCCGTGTTGTGCTCGGTCAGATCTCCACAGTGGAGACGTCAATCAAGCGCTCCCCATCGGTTTTCAATCTAGGCGCCCCTCCCGCAGCCCCCCCGCAGCCCCCCCGCCCTGGGCTCTGGAGATGGAGAAAGGTCACCCCGGGGTCACGCTGCTCTGTGTTCTCATTCGGAGAAACCCTGCTGCTGTTCTGTTCTCATCACCCGCGAAAAAAACCCCTGTCCATGGAAATCCCCTTCAGGACAGCACGCCTCAGCCCCAGGTCAAAGTTCACTTATAACTGAACCTGTTTTTTTGGGGGGTTTTTTCATTCATTTGCTCTCTGCACCATCATCACCATAACCCTGGAAAAAAATATTGTTTGGATGTAGCTGCAGTAGATTCTTCAGTTTACCAGAGATCGTCCACATTTGATTTGTTTACCCGTCAGAGCTGGACAGCGTTCCCACGTTGCAGCATGCTGCCTGAAGGAGTGAGAGAAAATAATAAATGAGGGCCAAACTTGAGAAGGATTGTGGATTAATACAGAAGAAAAAAAAAAGACTCAATTGTTTTTGCAGGTCACCGTTTTCTTTTTATTTCCAAAACAGAGGATTAATTTCAAAACGTACCAAACGTACCAAAGCACAGAAATAACACTTGGAGGTATTTGCACGATGATGTGCCAATTGGAACCTCACACGTTTTTTTCTTTAGGAGAAAAACTCCGGACCGAGGGACGAACACAGTTCACACTACGGCTACATGATGGACAGCTCTGTCAAGGTCAGCACCATGTTATGTGTTACTTTATGGACGTAGAGGTGCATGTAGTTCTACTGAAAATATCCACTACAGCTCTAAACAAATACAACGCTCCTTCCTATATGAACATGTAGAATGTTTATGTGGTAACTTGAAAATGTATAACTGTGATTTTATTTATTTTTTTGCCTTTACATCCGTAGTTATTTTTAGTAGTTTTTGCGAATTATCTGTGTGTCCCTTGTGAGCATAAAGCATCTGCAAATAGAATAGAATAGAATAGAAGAGAGGAGAGGAGGATACATTGTTCTCATGTGACATCACACTTAAACTTTGTAACTGGCAGCCATTTTGGCAGGCAGTTGCTATGGAGTTATGACAACAATAAACAAGCCACGATCTTAGAACTAGCTCTCGCCTCATTTCTAACTTATAAACAACATAAATACATTACAACTATGACTCTGTGACAATCTGAGACACATCTGTGTAATACTTGGATAAATATCTATGATATTTATCCCAGTACTGGCTGCCAAACTAGCAAAACTCATTTAGCTAATGTAGCTTTTATCTGCACGCTAAGCCAGAAGCATGTATACAATTACATGAACCTCCTCTGTCACCAGAACCTTGTTATTCACATAACATACACAGGTTGTATGCATCTATGGATTTCAGTCCACGAAATTCAAGAGTGTTCACTAAGATTTTATGTAAGTATTTCTACCTCATGTGCAGAATTAGCTTGAAATGACATGTTAGACACAAACATGTCGAGAGAAAACAACACATTAACTTAGAGAGCTTTAAGTTGCATAAGAGAATATATCCTGGGTGTATTGTTTAAAAACTTGGAAAAGTGAAAAGCTGCTTCCGTTCACTCCTGCTATGTTTTATACGCCCATTCACCAGTTAGAATTGGGACAGAAATTTCCATAGTCACCAAAATGCTTGAATAATTTTAGCTATCTTACATTGTGATATGCAACATTATTGTTTTCCAACTTTCATCCGTGTTCTCATTTGCTTTGTGCTTACTTTTTCTTTTACATTGTTCTCTTTGCATATTTATTGACTTCAGATATATCAATGCAGCAATTTTTGTAAACAAGACATTGCTTGCCCTTTCATCAATTACTTTTCTTCAGTTTGATTTCTTGCTATATTTACATTTTCATCTGTAGAAGGGCTGATTTTGAGAATGCAAATTTGCAAATGTTCTTTTATCACTGGGGAGGAAACGGTTCAGTTTGCCATATTTAAAACAGTACTGGAGTGCCTAATGTTGAAGCTGAATCAGCATTATCAAAAGTTTGAGAGTAAAAACAAAACAAAACACTGTTGTTTCTGCTTTTCACTCATTCAAGTTTTTCCTACGTGTAAACTGAAATCCCATAGCCGATGCCGCAGGGTGGCTTTTCTGAATAATCAAATCAATGTTTTTATAGGACATTGATTTCCCGGGTTACTGCGGTCAGAGGGGGACACTTACAAGATGAAGAATTGGTCAAACAATTAGGGGAACGAGGTCCTACCGGGGATTCTGTGGGTCCGTCTACCAATTAATTTTCATTACCCTATGAAACCTGTTCAGCATTAGAAAGTTCCCCAGCTGTCGGTATTCTGTATTTCCCATTCTAAAAGAAAAACACAACATGTTTGTGTTTCTATGTCAGCTGTTGAAGAATTATGTCCAGAAGACTTAGGCAAAAAAAAAAATATCTATATCGATATATATATATATAAGTGGCCACCTGCCACTTTATTAGACACACTTCGCTAGAATTTGCTAGCACTGGATTGATATACATAGTAGCTGAAGGTAACTGACTGCATTAATAAAATGGCACTATGTGCCCAGAAAATACATAAAACCGCCCCTTAAACTTTGATTATGGTGCCCTATAAACAGAGCTTCTGGCAGGTTTAAAATGTGGATAAATATTCTAAAAATAATGTCACCGTTGACGTTAGCAGAGGAAACATCGTTTATGTGTAGAACAGGAACAGACGGAGGCAAAACCAGAGCTCAAGGGGGTCATTTCCAGTTCAATTCCTTCTTTCTTTCTCTTAGCACTTTACGTGGATGTATGTCTCCTTATACGGTTACTGTCTTCACTATAGATTAATTATAGGAGAAATAAAGCTCCAGATAATGTATCAGGACGTTTGCTCTCGTGAGGTTAAGCGGGGTTTCCATCACGGAGCCATAAATCCGAAGTGAGCCGCTGTAGCTTTGCCGTTTGATAGACACTAAAGAATATTTAGTGGTGTGCATTGCTTTCTAAACCTGTAATTCTCCACAGAGTACGCTGCAATTTAATGGTGGGAGTGTGAGGTGGACCGGCCCCGGGGCGACGGGGCCCCTCCTCGCAGCAGCTGTTGCCGCAGATGTAAGGTGACAGTAATCAATACTGATTATTAAAGTGGGAACACCATCTCCAGTGTGTGATTAATCTTCATTCTCTGGTGTTTACAGAGCCTCTCCTGGCCCGCTCGCCTCCGAGGGGGAGCTCTCCCCCATTATCTATCCCCGGAGACGGGGAAAAAACAAAACACTGTCACCATTAAACATATTCCCTGTCACGGCCCGGAGAAAGCAGGCCCAGGTCGTCTCGATGGACCCTGATTGCGCTCCCATATCAAAACACAGGCTCTGGTGGACACAGTTCTATGAAGACATATTGGTTTGTGAGGGCTTGGTGTTCATTAAATACATCTGCAATGATGGAGGCCATTCAATGCTGCTCATATTCATTTAAAATTTCAGTATGTATGGTGTATTTTTTATACATTTGTTGAAACTGTCATTGTGACACTATGAGATGGAGCTCATCCTGCTCCACCTTTTGCTCTCTGCTACGCTACAGCTAGCATAGCATAGCATGGTCATGCTACGGGTAGTTAGCATGACCATGACCATGAGCATGAAATGTATGTTGTTTCTCCACTACTAGCACATTTAGTAACCAGTACATGAAATTTGATTGACAGCGCTAAGACTCTGATTGGCTCTGATTGGCTGTTTTTGGTCGGGAGCTGTGATTGGCTGTTTTTGGTCGGGAGCGGTGCATTTCTTCAGATGGCCTGGATAGCTCAGAGGGGAGGTGGCGGAGACCGATATGATGTACTGTCACAACATGGTGACAGTTTCAATAAATATGTAAAGAACAAATACGTTCTAAGAATTAAATACTTCACCAAGCTGTGAATTTCTTATAAACTACAGCATATGAATTAAAACACAAACACGTACAGTTGACTTATACATTGAAACAACTTTCATCCTATTTTTTATATATTAAATTAGGTTTGTCTCATTAATAATAATAATAATAATAAAGTAAGAAAATTCTATAGTTACAGTTGCAAGTTTTAGTTTTATGGATTAAAAGTGTACTTGGGATTGATGAGTTTATTCTGCAAATAGAGATGCAAAAATTCTATTATTTTTCATGTTTATTCTGTATCTGTTAGCTAAGTGCCATTTAAGTTCTACAATATTCTTGGGTGTTATCAGTGTTTAGTTTCAAAGCAACTTTTACTCTCCATTCTATGATTGAAAGAATTTGAATTGTTTGCCTAACAAAGGCCCAGAGTGATGGGAGTTTTCTGCAGCTGCATGGAGGATGAGGTCATGTGATGCAATGAGGGAACAGATGCTCACGTCATTTTCCCCCCAAGTCAAAGTCAAGACTCAAGTCTTTGAAATTCAAGTCCAATTGGATGCTATCAAGTCAACCTATGAGACTGAACTGCTGTAGGCCCCAATTCAAATCCTGTATGATCTAAATTCACATTTGAACATATAATAATTCCATCTTTTAACATTAAATTTAGCACGAAAATAAATATGGCCTGCTAATTTAAATATCTTTAAAAAATGTAAAATACGATGATCTCTTGTAAACCAAGAAATAATCAGTGTTTTTTATTGCCTTGGTATTTTTATTTTTTTTTTTGTAATGAAATTGTCCCCCACTTCACTATATAATGCACTACACAGGACACAATGTGCTAAACCTCTATAGTCGACTTTAAACAGTGTACTTTTGTGGAAACACTTCTTTTGGAACTTAAAAAAAGCCTAAAATGTAAGTTTGTAACTCCATGTTCCCCTCCCCCACATGTTTCTGCATATGCTGGGTGAGCTGATTGATAAAAATGCTACTAAATCTGCCCTCATTCATAAGACAGATTTGAATCTTTGCAAAGGGGTGAAATGGAAATCAAAGAAGAACCATCTATCACTTAAAGCTGCAGTAGATAAATTTCATTAAAAATATGTTTTTTTATATATATTTGTTAAATCTGTCGCCATGTCCTGACAGTAGAATATGAGACAGAAAACGTATCTCTTCTGCCTCCTGCCTGAAATACACCAGTCAGAAACAACCAATCAGAGCTTGGAGGAGGGTCTTAGCGCTGTCAATCAACTTCATGTACGCCGATTTCCTAATCTAAGTTACTTACTGACGTTTTAAGGTGGAACTACAGTTCTAAGTAGCTGACTGCGCCAGAGCTGATAGTCTGAGTAGCCAGCCGATAACTAAAGAGAAGAATGGCAAATAAAATATGCAGTCTGTATGCAACAAGGCTTCAGAATTTAGCAGCCATTTATTTTACATGTTTGCTTTTCTGTTTTAAAGAAAAGCACGTGGCTCGTGTTCATTCCTGCTTCAAAATTTTGTGTAAATACTGCAGAGAAATTTTATTTTGGGTGCCAAACCATGAGAAAATCATCCCAGCCAATGACTTCATTCCTATGTGCAACCAGCATTTCTTAGAGGAAGAGTAAGCTGGTGGGTCATGTTCCCTCCTTCTGTTAATTCGATAAACTTGATCTACTGTTTGTGGGGAAAGTATTGTGTAAGTATTAGAAGACTTACTTCTGATTAGGTTTACATGATCGCATGCAATTATTGATCAAATATAGCAAAAAGTAAAGCCGGGAAATCAATGCCGCAGAGCAACGCAAAGTCCGCAACACTGTTGATCTGCTGCAGATGTTATTACCGAGTCCATAACCTGAAACAACGCCTCTGAAAGTTCTATCGGACCCACTTGTTCTTTTTCAAAAGTGAAGTTCTGTAACCTTGCTGTGTGGCAGCCATTGTGAAACAAACAATTCATCATCCTCGCTTGGCCGCATCCGCAATCAAATTCAGATTAATGTTTAAAACAGAAACAAAGCAAAAATCCAATTAGAGTCATTTAGGGTATAGATTGTTTGGTTTGGGGGCATTTATGCTACCAGGTCAATTAAGCAGAGACTCAATAATGCAGTAATGAAAGTCAGGCATGGCGAGAAGGGACAACCAAGAGGCTCACGGGTGATGGTGCTGAAAGAAACCGGTGTGTGTGTGTGTGTGTGAGGCGTGTGTTTTGCAGTCAGGTGGCTCAAACACGCTCAAATATGTGTATGATATGCATTGGGGGGGGGGGAGGACCATTAACATTTTTGGACCAGCTTGAAGGCTCCCAGTGCCTCCCGTCTGCATCGCCTGTGACTGCAACAGATGGCCACCCCATCCCTGAGAGCCCCCCACCACCCACAGGTGTCAACTCCCACCCACCCGCACCCCCCGTCTTTTCCTCCGTCGCTAGATAATCTGCCGCCCCACCTCGCCTCCCCCTCCTGCTGCTCGTCTAAAAAGGAACGCCAGCTTCCCCACCACCCCCTTGTTAAATCCTCTCTTCCTCTTCCTCGCCTCCCGTGCTCCCATCACTCAGCACCTGTGAGGATCCCGCTGAGAGGAGATAAGGTATTTACGTGTCTCCCTTTTTTTCTTTTTTTTTTATTGTGGAGTTGGGTGATGAGTGGAGGGACGGAGGAAGAGGAGGGAGAGGAGGAGTGTGTTGGTCAGGTAAAACAAAGAGGGAGAAACCGTGCAGAGACACACTGAGTTCCTGGCAGCTGTTTCATTCAGAATCTCCCCTCTCGGGCTCCACATCTTAAAGAGACAGTACAGTATATTTCCCAACCACAAAGTGATATTTTGTAGCACGATTAAGTAACTATGTTACATTCAGTTGATATAAAAAGTATTTCTAAATCAAATATGACTTTTACTTCCTGATCTAACACCTTGAAATTGGGCCTCTGTCACTTTAAGAAACTCCTGCTCTTTCTGAAACTCCACCTTCACAAAGTCATCACAACATGGCTCCTCTGTTAACCCTTTAACAACGTTTTACCACCATTTAACTGAGAAGTAGCTCCTATAATGAGCTCAGCAGAGACGCAGTTCCACCAGGTGTTTGCTAATTGCTGCTGGCTAGTCTGAAGGAGCTGAGTTTGGGAGTTGTAGGGTGTTGTGTGTGTGTGTGGGGGGGGGGGGGGAGGCTGCTATATGAGGTGGAACTTTGGAAGCTGCAGCTCTGAGGAGGAGCTGCGTCTTGTAGGCGGGGCTAGGTCCACCCAGGTATTTTGCACAGCTGGATGGTTGTCATGGGAGATTAAAGGATTTCCAAAACATGCATGAAAGATTCAAGGCGCTCCAGCTATGTATGTTTTTGATGATGGAATAACATCAAACAGCTATAATACTGTTTATATAATACTGCCCCTTTAAGAAGACAGGGTGGCTACGCCCGCCGCAGCAAAATAAAGAAAGGGACTAGGAGGAGATCTTTAGGAAAGTTCAGAGGATTAATTTGACACAAGGCAGAGAGGATGGTTAAACACAAGGAGGAGGAAGAGGAAGGTGAGTGGGGGGTGGGGGAGTGAAAAGCTTTCTTTGTTAGAGTAATTGCTCTGAGCCAGTCTTGTGTGCAAACCGGTTAGAGATTATAGGATTTATTCCCATGTAGATTTTCAACAGAGTCGCTCCGCTTGAGCCGTTCTGTTCTCCCCCCCTGCAGAACGTGCAACCGGGATGTTCGGGATAAATCCATAAATACATAAATATCGAACAATCCGCGCCTTTTACCCGGGACAGGGAGGCAGAGCGACGCAGGCGGGGATTAAACACGCCTGCGTCAAGGTGAACAAATGAAATGTCAACATGGACGACAAAGCAACATACAGAGCCCAGGGAAGCATTTATGTCTAGCTTAGCTTGTCCACATTTTGTCGCATTTCCAACTTCTATGTTTTATTTTGTTGAATTTTATGTAACGGAGCAAAACAAACTAACAAATGATTGTGACATTGTTGTGTTTTTGATGTTTTTTGTGCATTTTATGATGTTTTTAAGGTTGTTAATCTAATATCTTCATGAGTGGTTATGAATCTATATGAGCAACAAACTACCTCATAGTTTTCTCTGGAATAAAAAAGCACCACTTAAGTTAACATAAGCTAAACTAAGATAAACTAAGCTAAGCTAATTTAACCAAACTTAATCCAAGGTAAATTAATCAAATTTAGCCTCAACTAAGCTAAATTAAATGAAAAAAAAAAGCAAGTTCTTTTATTTTTTTTCATTTTTGCAAATAAAATTCTAAAATGCGTTGTGTGTATTTGGGTTTGGCTCCCTTTGATCTAGATTCTTCAGATGTCACCGAAAGACGAAACTGAGTCTGCCTGGCGGTAATTTCATCTCAGAATAAATCCAGATGTTCTCTGGCGGTTTGTTAGAAAACGCTGGCGAACAAACGGCATCAGCAACACAGCAGCCAGGTCAGGGGGCGAGGCTGTGGAGAAGTTCAGAGCTGGGCTAAATTACAAAACTAATCTCGAGTTTTAAACATCTCACAGACGTCTGTTCAGTCCATCCTCTGGAAATGGAAACGGTGTGGCACAGCTGTGGACCGGGCAGGAAATTGCCGTCCTTCTAAACTGCCACCATGCGCCAAGTGTGGATCATGAGGTTAGCGGGAGAGAAACAAAACAAGAGTGAAGTCTTTTATCAACGTTTTGGTGAATTTTCACTCTGGACTGCATTTTAAGAAAAAAACAAAACCATTTTGTTGGCAGTAAAACATTGTTGTTAAGTTTAAAAAAAAAATGGCTAAAAGTTGTGCTTTACATTATAAAATCACAAAAATAAAAAGTCATGTGAACAATGTCTTCACAGTTGAGAAACCAGTGACAAATATCACATTTTGATGAGTTAAAATCATCAGTAGATGCCGAATTTGTCAGTCAAGGTTCCATTTATTATGATTCAAAAGCAGTTCTGACACCTTCATTTAAAGGAACTCGGTGTTTCTGCTGTTTTGCAGTTTTAATTCAACTAAAAAGTAGCCGTCAAGAAAATTACTCAAGTAGGATTAAAAAAAAGTATTTGGTAAAAAAAAAAAAAAAAAAAATGCAACACAAGTGCTGAGTATCTGATCCGGATGTTTGATTTAACATTTTAAAATTATGTAATCATACAGATAAAATATTTAAATATATAAATTTTTAACCCTCCTGCGGTTTTAAGCAAGACTTTTTCGGTGTGTGGTTTCAGGAACTGACGGTCTGACGGGACAAACTTCCGATTCCCCCGCTGGCTGACTGTGACACTCTGAGCTAAGATCACTGCAGAGTAACATCAGAAGTATGTGGAGCTTTTGGTATTTTAATATTAAGCTCAAATTAAAAAATTGCACAAATAAAAAACATAATTACATCAGAATACAACAGCATAAGATCACTTAGCAGATTTAAAAAAAAAATTTAATTCACTACTTCACAACTGTGTGTTGAAGTTCTGGATACATTTCCAGTAAAACTTCTTGATCTTTGTGATTTTAACGTTACAAGCTAAGAAAAGATGAAACAATGTGCATGCTTTTGCAAGGCGGAGCGCATTCTGTAATGGATAAAGTATGAACGCTCCAAACTGCTCAGCCATTGTCCTGTAACTAGAACACACACTTTTTGATGTCAACGAGACACAAACCGCTTCACCGAATCATAATTCTCATTAAAGTTAACGGCGGATAAAGCAAGAGCATAAAAAAACCAAAACGGGACATTATGATTATCAGCGCTATCGCACAAAGAGGAACATAAAGAAGAAAAATCCTTTATTTGATGTCGAAAAATGGAAACAACCTCCATTTTGGGTGCAAAGATTAGAATAAAATCAAAACGACTCACATATTTGCATTTGCAGAGCTACTTTGTTTACTGGAAACACTTCAAACGGCGCATTACCATTTCAAAAGCCGGTCAAGCATGTCCGCACATAAACACGAGACGACTGTGTTTGTCTGCTTTATTTCCTGTTTCCTCTCTCGCCCTCAAACCAAGCGGCGGATCCCCGCAGTGAACTTCTGCTGGCTCTCTTTTGCTCGCCTGAAACAGTGTGGGGCAAATTGCATTGTGTGTCTTAGAAGGCGCGGCGTGCGGGACAGATGCCTCAAAGAGGCTCTGAGAGGAATCAAAGGCTTCCCTCTGATGGGGAAGAAACCGTTGCCATCGCCGACGGTTTCTTTCGACACATGTCGCCAATGAAGCAGCTCTCAAAACACCTTCTGTTTTCAATCCGGCTCTTTGACGAGCTGCTTGAAAAGCGAAGTGTGTGTGCGTGTGTGTGCGTGTGTGTGTTGTGGATGTGGCAGGACATATTACCTTCCATACACCCACCAGGGAACGGCCCACGCTTGTTCACACGCTGCACAGCAACATCACGTCGAAGCGAACGGCACCCTGGGTTTTTTCGGGTCTAACTCGCGGCGCGTTGACGAAAACTTCCCATGTAAAACGTCGAGGGCTTTCTCGGGAGGCTGATTGGAAAGAGGTTTTCTGCGCAATAAAGTCGCATCGTAATTTAAGGGGAAACCGTGAAGACCGTCTCTCGCTGCGACCTCAAACGCCGCCAGAGCGGGCGTAGAAGTATTACGCCTGACCTTTTACGAGGCTCCAGCGTTTGCATGTTCTTCATCTTGATTGTTCTTCCTGGTTTTTACGGGGGGAAGCCCTCGGCTCCCGTCGCCCTCAGGGCTGTGGTTGTGTGTGCCGGGCGGCGTGCGACGCTCCGTGGGCGGCAGAGTGGGAAGAGGCCTCCAGTTGAATTGGGACAGGAAGAGAAAGAGCCGTCGGGGGGAACTGCTGCAGCCTGCCTGGCCCCCCGTTTTGGCCCGAGGAAACCCTGATTTCATGGTGCGCTTTGAGATCAGCAGTGTTGTGTCAGATAAGCTGGTGGGCCCGCTTTGACCTCCCAGCCAACGATTAGCATGTCCCCAGTCAGACCTCTACACATTCGTGTCCCGAATACAGAAAGAAGTGCTTGACAACCATCCAAGCACGCTTTGTAATATAAACTAGTGACCAGGAAGTCTGTCCCCAAAACATTATAAAAGACAGAAATGACAGCATTTTACAACATCACTGTGGCTTCATTTATTGCATCTAAATTCACTGACTGAGGCCTTTTTGTTCCCCAGAAGAACAAAAAAGACCATTGGATTCTAATAAATTGAACTGGAATGGTTTCAAATATTTTTGTCATATAAATAAATGTTCAACAGATGCAGTTCTAAATGAAAATACCTATCAGTAGAGGCTATATTGATATATATGGAATACATTTCAAAGCTGCCATATGTAACTTTGATAAAAAAAAAATAAAAACAAATTGTCGTGAAAACATCGAGCTCCTCTGCCTTCTCTCAGTGCTAACTAGAAGCAACCTATCAGAGTCGGGAGGCGGGTCATAGCGCTGTCAATCACCTCTCCATGTGGCGCTCTTCATCCTTCCTCCCGCCTTGCTCTCTGCTACACTCCAACTAGCAGAGGAAGATGTGAATGCTATGTTGGTTAGCATAGCCACCGATGATGGTGGATAAAATGTTTTCCAGTAACGGTAAGTTGTTTCTTCACCATTGGCACATTTAGCAGCAAGTACATGAGTATGATTGACAGCGCTAAGACCCGCCTCCTGACTCCGATTGGTTGTTTCTGGTTGGGAGCGGTATATTTCTTCAGACGACAGTAGTAGAGACAGATTATCTGTCTCATTGCATACGATCTCAACCTGGTGACAGTTTTAACAAATAAAATGTTACACACTCCAACTTTAACGCCTGGTTGAAAGTTTTTCCTTTCCAAGTGTAATTTGTTCCTGAGAGCAGGAACCAGAAGACAAAGTTTGTTTTAATAAACACGACTCTAATCTGCTCTGAACTCAGCCAGCTACTTTACTCGGCCGAACATACACTCCTCATCCTTCCCCACACACACGCACTCGCCAGATGTTGCTGAAAGCTGTAAGGGAAGAAGCGGCAGGTACGCGCGTTTAAATATCCGACCCCCACAAAGGGCTCTTCCTGTACATCTGTCGAGATTTACGTGGACAGTTCCTCCTAGGAGCAGAGGCGGCTTCCTGCCGAGGCTGGATCAGAAGGACACGGAGGCTACTCAAGCCAGAACAGGTGACTGTGGGTCAAAAACAAGAAGAAAAGAAAAGGCCTTGTCAACCAGCTTTTATCTACAGACACTTCACCCCGAACCCCCATCTGCTTCTTATATCAACGCTCGCGCTCTCGCCGGCTCAGAGCTCCACTGGTCAGACCTGCAGAGGTCAACCACACAAAACAGAGTAATGAAACCAAAAGCAGCCTGTATGACGAGGCTGCTGTTGATCAGTGGAAATCGCTGAAGGTTTTCATTATGACGTATGACGATGGAATGGGGTGTGTGTGTGTGTGTGGGGGGAGGATTCAAAAGGGAGGATATTAAAGACTCAGCAGAGCTCTTTCAGACTGAGTAATGGTCGGACGGAGTGGGGGCCACCGACAGCTTTACTGTTCCCTCAGGCTTCAAAGTGTTAAGTGTGTGAAGCCGATACAGCAGAGTATGGTAACATACGGCCCTGTTTTTGGTTTTACGCGAGGATAAAACCCATCGTGTTTTAATGGATTTAGATTACCGCCGTAAATCTAACGGACGAGCGTCTGTGATGTCACATCTGGAGCGGCGATGTTAAAGGGAAGGCAGTGGGTGTCGCATCGTCGAGCGAGAACTGAGTGGAAAACAGCAGGTTTGTTCAGACGGCGTCTTAAATCAGCTGAGCTGGAGCCTTCCAGGCACGGTGTGCAGGCCGTACACACAGCTGGAGCGTTTAGGGCTGACGCTCTGAAAACAGCACAGTGGAGTTTTTGCGGATTCACCTGTTTTCCTTTATTTCTGATGAACGTAACTGACATTTTAGCTACACACAGACTTTTTCACAGAGCATATCGGAAATATGCGAAAGAAAGGGAAGCTTGAGAAGCTGAAATACCCAGCTACCATTCTACTTGACACACTAAAGGCTGCTGTTTGAAAAGCATTTATCTTCCTTGGTTCTGATTGGTTGTACCTCCAAGACTGAAGCTTACACTGTGGATGTCAGCTTCTTCAGTAGTGCTAGGATGGTTTCTGTTGCATATTAATGTATATTTGGTGTTTGAACTACTAAAATAGTTATTAGTGTTCTTAGTTATTAGAGGGGGTCTTAGGCCACCAATACCAAGGGTCCTCTGTACAGCAAGGTGGTGAGGCACTGGGAAGCTAAGCTGATAGCCTGATTGGTCCTGACCAATTTCTGACAATGGAATAAATCTATTTGAAAATGTTGGCAACTTTTTTGGAGTTAAGGTAAATGTTATTTTATGAAAACACGTTGAACTTTGCCATTTAAAATGATAGCTTAGCTAATTGTGCTAATCACAAACAATTCTTAAGACAAGTGAAGATGCCACTTGTCTTTTTTTTTTTTTTTAAAGTAAATGCAAAGTATGGCATAGACTTTGCAGTTAATAAAAATAATATAATAAAATAGTTTAAAAAAATAGATAATTACCTAAGTTTTGTGTTTGTGGTTTTGTGAACTGACAGTCTGACGGGACAGGGGTCACTAAAGGAGTGAAGGAAAAATATTAGGGAAGTGCTCTGTATATATTTTTCTTTTTACCCAAAACTGGAATTCACAAAAATAAATCTCTGATTGGTTCATCGCAGCATCAGAGGCAGCCAGATGAAATGGCTGATGGATCTAAGGTTGATGCACAACATCAGAGTCCACTGTAAATTCTAAACCACTGCAAATCCAAAAGAGGTTGAATCAAAACAGAACACAACAGGCCAGCGGAGCAAACAGATGCACAGATTAACAAAAGAAGAGTGGAAAACTGGACTATATCCACACTGGCTGTGGACACAGAAGAGGAGACCTTGAAAAGCATCGCAGGGACAAATAATTTTCTGCAGAGACAGAAATATATCAGGATAAAACATCCAGAAGAAAACTGAACAAAAAAAAGAGCTTGAAAATTCATAAACCATGAGACAAAAACAATGTGTTTTTTTCCTGGATGGAATGCTGACTCAAATCAAACGTTAGCTCGCTGGCTCATGAAAAGAAGCTTTTCCCACATCCTTATTTGCATGCACATCCTGCTTTTAATTGGCCTTGGTCAAAAACAACAACAAAAAACGTGCTTTGGGTTAAAAAGCATGATTTCCGATCTCGCTCTGGCGCCCGGTTCATGAGCTCAGTGAGGACGGATCAATGCCCGACCGCTGGGTGAACCAAAACAGATGGAATTTGTTAAGTTTTTCGAATGCAAGCGTCGAGCTTTAATTGCCACTATGATGGCTTCAGTCGATACAATCAGAGAATCAGAAACGGGACAAAAATAAACAATTCAGTCGTATTTTTCTGGACGCAAGTTGGAGCTCAAAGAGGTCAAAAGCAACGACAGCAGCGGAGCCATATAGTTTAATTTTAAGGCTTTGTCAAGTAACTTCTACCGTCAGTTAAAAAAATGCTACATATATCAAGTATGACCTAAAAGAAATGTGACTTAATTTAACACCTCTGTCTGTCTCTTTAAGAAACTCCTGCTCTGTTTGAAACTCCTCCTTCAGGAAGTCATCACAACATTGCTCCTCTATTAATCCTTCAGCAATGTTTTTACCAGCGTTGCACTGAGAAGTAGCTCCTATAATGACCTCATGAGTTGCTCAGTTCCACCAGGAGTTTGCTAATTGATGCTGGCTAGTCTGAAGGAGCTGGGGAGGGCTGCTGTGAGGCGGAAGCTTGGAGACTGCAGCTCAGAGGAGGAGCTTTGTCTTTGAAGGCGGAGCTAGGTCCACCCAGCTGAATGGTTTGTCATGGGAGATTAAAGGATTTCTCAAACAGAAAGAATCAAGGCAACACTTCCTGGTATGTTTTTGAGGAGGGAATAACATTAAAACATGATGTAAAACTCAGAATACTAAATTGTACATAATTCTGCCCCTTTGAAGCAATGACCGCTGACTGTTCCTTCTGTGGTGGAGAACTTATTGGATGATTTTTGTGAAACAGACGTTAGAAGCGTCTTTGCATCTGTTGAGGTGAAAACTAAAACGTCTGAAAAGCATCAAGATTTGCCAGATCATTTCTCTCGATTTGTTCCATTGTCCCTCAATCATCGGTAATGTTGACTGAACCAGAGTGTGACTCAGCAGGGACGCTGTAAGAGCCGAGTTACTTCAGAGGGGGGCATTAAGCTCCCGTCCCTGGTAGCACCTGGGTTAAAGCCACTCTCTGCCCTCTGCCAAGTTCTCATTTCTGGCCTCCTCACCTCATTTTTACCCTTCTGTCCAAAAGTGCCACAGAGGCGAGTGGATATCTTCATCTGGGTTGCATGTCTAGCTTTCCCAGTGTTTCCAGGCCGACCAGATGGATTCTCTCAAAAGCCTGTCTGTGACAGAGGGGGCAGATTTGTCAGGAACCTTTTTCAAATCTACAATCCAAAAACAAAAAAAAATCTGCCCTTTCCCCTGGAGTTGAACATCATAAAATCTGACTTTTGTTTTTTTTTTTTTTTTATGAGCTTTTGAGTCATTTTAGGATGTTATTGGAAGTTAATCCAAGCTCTCAGTGAAAACCCTCCTGGCCAGCTGTTCCACTGACTTATGAGGAGTGGAAGATAAAGAGATGGACAAAAAAATGATTTTTTTAATCTTTTTGGTACTTTTTTCAGTTGAAGCTTCGAGTTACAGCTGCTGATGTAGCAGCAACTAGAAAACGTTGCCTGATCCCTGAATCTTTGTCATCTGTGATGACGCATCCTATAATTGAGAAAATGTAAATGATCGGATGTTTGTTGTTTGAAAAACAACATAAAAAAAAAAAAGTGTTAAAAAAAAAAGGTTTGAGGTTGGAACATGATAAAATGTGATTAAGTCCAGAATACCTTAGCTAGCTTCTTCGAAAGTCTGCCAAGTAGACTTCTGAAGGACAAGCTACAAGTCTCCAATATTAAATGTTTACTTCTAAAAAAAATAAATGAATAGCTAATGTTATATTTATAATGAGAAAACAAGCAGAGTCAGTGCAGCAGCTGCATAGCAGCAAGAAATAAGATAGTCATTGTTTGCCTTTAATTATGCATCTTTCTCTGGGAGAGAAGCCATTTGTGAATGTTAAAGCAACACAATCAAGAGAAGTTATTGTTACAAAGGCTGAGACTACCCTCAATTTATTCACTGACAAGTGGAGACTGTATGTACAGAGAACAGCAGAGACATTTCTTAATACATCACTGTAGAAAAAAAAGAAAAAAAAAAGAGGGGGAAATTGCACAGTGCTTACGTTAGTCATTTTTCACCAGCATAGTACCATACTGTGGATAATAAAACACAATGAAGGATGGTCATAAAAACACAATGAAACAATAATATATTTCTCTTTCTGTCTTAAAAAAAAAAAAAGAAAAAACCCCCCCGAAACAATAGCTTTATGGGAAAAAGTCCGGCATTCAAACATTAATTACACAACACAAACAATTTATAAAACATTATCAAATTTGCATATGATGAAAAAAAACCAAAAGAAAACCATCATTATTGCAGGCGTCCCTCCAGTTTACGATAAAACATACAGAACATCGGTTAATAAAGCTGCTGAGCGGGAGCAGAGCCATCCGACACACACACACACACACACTCGGAAAGCTGGCAGAACTCTCAGCCGAGCAGAGCAGCAGATCTGAACCCGGAACGACGCTGAACAGACGCGCAGATGAAAGCGGCTGAAAAAGCGCCTCGCCGCTAACCTCCCCGTTTGTGCCGGAGACTCGGAGGAGCGCTGGTGATTACTGCATCCGCTGAGTCAACCCAGAGGGGTCAGGCCTCCCATCTCCTCTCCCTCCCACTCCTCTGCTCCTCTCCCACTCGGCGGCCGAGCCGTCCGTACGGCGGCCGACGAGTCCAGTCACTGGCGGTGTTTACAGAAACACATGGCCACCTACGCAAGAGCTTCTGCTGGGTTGCTTTTTTAAATATATATATATAAGGTAGCATGTTTCACAAGATGCCTTTTTATTCAGCTGTGAAGAACAGAAGCTTCTTATTGGGGTTCTGGTTAAGGAAGTCAAACAGTAGGACGTGTAGTGAGTTGCAAAAGCAGGGTAGGATCATAACTACTGTACCTCTTTGAACCAAGCAAAATAAAACTGGTTCTATAAACGCTCCCAAGGGATCATTTGGACCCCGAGCTTTTCACCCTGTGCGTGGTCTGGCATGGTCGCATCGAACCCACTTGCGGCGTTTCTTTGTGTGGTTTTGGGAACTGACGGTCTGACGGGACAACCGCCCCCCTCCAAGTATGCAGCGTTTTGGGGAAACTGTAGTCGCTGGTTTTACAGAAAAGCAACGCATTCAATATGAAGAAACTCGACTTTTGATGAATTCTGTCATGCTTTGAGACCTCTGGTGGAGCTAGCTGCGCAATCTCCAAGTAGGCCTGTGCTCATAAATAATGCCATTGATGCTGAATATGAACTAGTGTTTCCATTGCAGTTTTATGAAATACCCAATTTTAAAACTGAAAAACCACCTCATAGTAGTGCAAAAGGTTTTTTATCGAAAAGAGTTTTTAATCAAAATTCTCATGTTTCCATTAGGCAAATTTATTTTCAGAATTCCAATTTGCATCATTTTATGGTGACAGGCCAGGCTAGAACAGCCTGATAACTGCAGAGATCCACAGCTCAAGTGAAAACATCTGCAGACAGAACAGCTATTAGCTGCTGTTAGCCTGCATGAGACACAGCAAGCATGGGGAAGAATGTCCTCTGATCAGGTGTGACCAAAACCAACACTACATTATCCTGAATTCGTCAGGAGTCAAACATGGAGGCTTTGGATGCTGATTAGGATTGATTGGTGGGGAAAGAATTTGGGTATTAGGCTACAAACTGTAGACCAGCAACCTTCTAAACTGTCACAGGTTAGGATGTGACTGTGATATTTTACTCTATAAGAGTGAAACTCTGGAAGTAAGACAGGTCTAGTGACGTATTCCACATGGACCTAAAGAACTGAGCCGAATGTTGTTCTTTCTGTAGGGACACCAGTTCAACATACCGTCACATGATGAATGACACACATGTTTTCAAAAGCCAGTAGCGATGTTTTCGTGCACTTTAGCAGCAAGCAGCTGATTCCTGTAGCTGATACATAAAATTAGAAACATCTGATTTACAGTAGTTGAACTTGGTCTGCAGCTGAGATTCTGATCAGTTCCAATCAGCTTTATTTTAAGGACTTTGCTAGGTTTGAACTTTATGTGAACCATATCATGGTATATTGTTTAAAAAAGGGAGTACTGCAGTACTTTAGTTAGACACTGGACTTGTGTAATCTTATGTACTTTGGGTTTAAGACGTATAAACCAGGAATACAGAGGCTCATGCAGAGCTGCATGAGCCTCTGCTAGGTGTATGCTAATGCCTGGCGATAAACTGATCATTTATTGAAACTGGATCATCTGATAATACAAAAGGTAAGGAAAAATCAAACTTCTCGTTGGCCTAACACGCTCTTATTTCCAAATTCTCATGCCTGCTCGTTCACCTACGAATTTTTGCAACTTTTCACATTTTTGAACTCAAAAGCACATTAGGCAGCTGGTGGAGCGTCCTGCTGTCCCTACCGCCGGGCTCAGCAGGCCCGTCTGGGGGGGAATCCCTGACGTTACTCTGCTGGTTCTTCAAAAAAAAAATCCTCACCTTTAATTTCCTTCTCATTAAAAGGCCTCGCATTGCCAGACCTCTCCTGGTAAGCTGAGCGCGGAAACACAACGCGCCGCTAATTATTGACTGAACAAAGAAAGGGCTCCTGAGTGAGTTCTTATGAATGGCCACAATCAAGAGGGAAAACAAAAATCAGCTCCATTGTACAGAGAGGTACCAACTGCACAGCCGACGTGCCGGTCTCCCATGGCGATGAAATATTCATTGAGAAACAGCTCTGGTTACAACTGAGTCACTACTAGGTGAAGCCAGAAGTGGCGTCATCACCCTCCCCGCCCCGCCCGCCTCCGCACATGACAGCAAACACACACAAAGGGCCCGCATTCACTTTTGACTCGACGCATTAATTAATAACCCGGCGCCGACCCCGTTTTGTTCTGCCGGTTGTCCCTGGGTGAGTGGAGCAGAGCGAGAATAAAAGGAGATCTAAAGCTGTTTTCTTCTTCGACTGAGGGAGCGGAGGGATGAGGGCGACAGCGTGAGGAGAGAACGCCGAGATAAAGCAGCCAGGCGAGAGGAAGAGAGAACTCAGGATTATCATAGTGAATATAGGGGGGGTGGGTGTGTGTGTGCATGCGCTCGAAATCCAAGCTTTGACTTCACAGTATGCCCAAGCTCCTTTAACCTGCAGTCCTGTGTGTGTGTGTGTGTGTGTGCATGTCGGTTCCTGCCTGCACTAATCACACAAGCAGACATGAAGAGCAACAATAAACCTGCAGAGATCCATGATGTCATCACATCTGAAGTATTTTTGGTCCGTTTTGAAGACAAAACTGGGTAACTTTTCATCAGGATGTAGGAAGTGTCCAAAGTGTGTCCTGGGGGCCATTTGTGGCCCTTGAAATGATTTTGATCGGCCGCCCTCGACTCCCAAACCACGAGTCAAAAACGTTACGACTTTGGCCGACAAATTAGAAAACAACTGATGACCCTCGAAATTTGGAAATTGTCAGTCTTGCTTTGGAAAAGGCAACAAAAAGTATTTTTTCTTTGTGTTTTTGATCTGAATGGATTTGTAGAGTTCATTACAAAAATGTTTATCGAGCAAGAATAACAAAAAATAAAATAAAATTCACAATAAATTTTTTTTTTTTTCATATTTAATATTAATGAAATGAAATACGAGTAGTTAAAATTTGCCACTTTTGGCTCCCAGAGCAAAACGTTTGGACACTACAGACAAGTCAAAGTGCAAGTTCTAGTGAGGCCTGTCACAGTAGAGCAACAAAGTCTTATAATCACACTGTGAATTAAAACGAACTTGATAATTTGCATCTGCATGATTTATCATTTTTCTTTTTTCTCTCTTTCTTCCCAAAAACTCAATCAACCAAAGTCTTCAGTCATCTGCTTTAGTCTCAACTAACTGATATTTTGAAGGACAATTTTGCTCACTTTATTTGTTGTTTCTTTATTATTATTATTATTATTATTATTATTATTATTATTATTATTATTTTGGATATTTAAAACATATTCCAGTTCCAATTTTAAAAGTTCATCAGAATGTAAAGTTCATTGATCTTTGAGAAAATGGTATCAAAACAGCAATATTATTGCTTATTGCGATAACTCCTAGGACAATTTATCGCCCAGAAAAACTTCTTACAGTGACAGGCAGATTATTTCTCTTCTATCAAGAATTTTTATAATTTGGCATTCAAGAGTTATTGACCTAAAATAAGTTCCTATATGGAGCTGAAAAGTTGCTTCTAAGCTAATTTTATCTTATCTAGAAATTATACAAAAAGAAAATACTTGGTAAGATTGAGTGTTTTTGCAGTGCAGAGGGTACAAGACATCTCCAAGCTGCTGTGTTTTACCGTATGTGACGGATGGATTGAGAGAAGAAAGGCACTTTATACAAATACATGAAACAGTTAAAAACCTCTGATTTCCTATTGTCACAGCCAAAAAAAAAAAAAAAACTATAAATTTTATATTATAAAAAAAAAATCTGTCTTTAAAATATTATAAATTTATAACCGATCAATACATTGTTTTTTTTACCTAAGTATATAAAACCAGACTCGTTGCCTACTTTGTGTTCATGCCGTATAAATGCTTGTTCAGATCTCGTCCCGTTCCCTCCTGCCCTCAGGAATATAAAAACCGTCCCTTCTCTGAGCCCTGACGGTGGCCCAGTTTGGCCAGCTGTGTGGGTGACGGAGGAACATCCTGCCTGTAGGGGCCTTTGGACCTCTGTGAGGTGTGGGTGTGGTTTGGGGCGTGGCCTGGGGCTGAGGCCTGGCTGTGGTGGTAGACGCCGGCGCCGGAGCCGCCGCCGCTGTTAGGGCCTTCCTGCGCCGGAGCTGCTCGGGTTTTGCTGGCCTCCTGTTCTCTCCGCCTTTGCTCCTGCCTCAGCAGCTCCTGGGTCTCCAGCAGGACCCGGGCGTTCAGGCTGGGTTTCCCCGTGAAGCCGTTGCGAGGGCCCGGACCCGCGGAGAGCCGGGCGTTCTCTTTGGGCGTCTGGAATCCCTCGGACGGCGGGTAGGACCTCTCCCAGGAATCCTGGGACGCCATGCTGGGGTTCTTTCGAGGTTGCCTGAAAAAAAAAAAAAAAAAGTCAAGGAGGAGGGTTACTTGTAAAAGTGATCTTTTATCATTCATCGTTGTCACAATAAATCCTGATTAATGACATTTGAAATTATCCACATTGTTTACTGTCTACTTTCTCCAATGTCTGTTCAATGAAAGCATCAATAAATTAAAAAATTCAATTAAATGCAGTTACTGAGTGCACTATAATGATAATAATCATTCTTTTTTACGTGACTGGTGTCCTAAAAAATACATTACAAATGGGTATATTTCTCAAGAGCATCCTGATTCCGATATGTTTAAAAAGATTACTCATATCGGCCGATATTGGTGCCGATATTTCGTACACTCCTACTGTGGGAGTCTTAAATCAGTGAACTGAGTCCATATGTGTATCATTTATTCTCAGTATACATCTAGCTGTTCTGTAAGGACCTGAGAAGTTTGTTAGCAAACATTAAGTAAAAAAAAATACAAATAAAAAAAGCATCATGGTGACCAAGAATCACAACAGACAGTTAGCTTAGAAAACACATCCCAGGGTTTTAACACCAGACAGGTTAACAGTTTATCACGTGTCTGTCTGCTGGTTTAGAATAACAGTTATAGAAAAAGTGCTTGGACTGCAATAAATTACAGCTGATCAGTTAAGTGCAACGCATTGAGCCTCTCTGTGCCTTCAATATAATTGGAGACACTACTTGTTTAGTGCGGAACAAAAGGTTTCGGCAGGCAACGAGTCAAAGAAACGCCAACAAAGTCAAACGGCAAAGTCAAAAAGAAATAATACATTTCTTATTTTCATTCAGAATTTGGATAAAATGTTTAATACTGTCACAGCTATGCTTTCCTATTATCATAAAGCTTTGATATAAAGGGGTATATTGTAAACCAAATCTAAAGGAACTGAAAAATGTTTGCCTTTATTTATTTATAGTTTTTGTACCAACAGTGAGAACAAAAGAAGGTCGTGCCATTACCTTCCTTTCCCTTAAAATACTAGGAACAACGCGAGAGAAGAAAAGAGGAATCTGTTTAAGCATTGCTGCTTGATTACCCTGCATCCAGCGGCATAATAAGTGAGACACGCAACGGACAGGAAACAAATGGCAGGAGCCTGAAAATGCCCACGGGACAATTAGTTCCACGTAGTAAACAAACACAACAGCTAAAACCTCACAGAGAAAGAAGAAATGTCTGCTTTTATCCATTTAACTTCCTTTTGGAGACGCAGATGGGTGCACTCACAGAACAGACAGAGTAATCGCGGGCCTTGCAGCGTTCTCTACTCATCTCCAGCCAGTCGGCCTCTGCGCTGACAGGACGGCACGAGACGCACGTCAAGTCAAGTCCCGACTCCGTGGGGGGCGAGAAAAAAAACCTCAAGACGGGAACAGAACTCTGCAACAAACCTGCTGCTCTTAGAAATTAGCTGTGGAAATCCTTCGCTGGAAAAGGGTTAAATCTGTCCGTCCATTATCAGGATCAATTAAAACACGGTAAAAAATTATTTAATTTTTTTTTATTTTTACGGTGAAATTGCCCAAATTCCACCTTAAAATTATGGGTAAAACATTTGTTTTCTTTAATGGTTAGATGACATGACATTGTCGGTGGCAATTTTTATGACTAAACCTGGTGCTGGAGTCAGTGATTCACTGTAAAAAAAAAAAAAAAAATGTTTTAACTTAAGGACAATAATGTTAATCCTCAAATGAACATGAAAACAACTTATAAAGTAAATGTACAAATGTAAAATGTACAATTTACTGTTGTCAACGATCAATTTAATTATGGCAACTTCACATCAAATCAACAGTTTCAAACCATTTTATGGTTTAATGATGTTTCCTGTCAATTTTTATGGTTTATTACTTACATATATATATTTTTTTCACTGATGCCTAACATGCGCTGGGAGACCAGCAATGAGTTTTTACATGGAGAGTGCTAAGACAAAACCCTCTTCGCAACTCAGTGACCCGTTGTGTGGTAAAAAAAAAAAAAAAAAGGTTTGAGAGAAAGGCGTCTCAAGATGCTTTTAGGACAAAACTGTGTCTTATTGGCCCCTGGGGGCCTCATTCCAGACACAAACAGTTTGGGATTTTTCAGCTCAAACGCGGACCCTCTGCTCAAATTGAAAACTGTGAAGTCTGAAGAAGAAAAAACTCATCAAATATCCTTTGTGTTTGGCAGAAATAAACAAAAACTGTAAAGCTTCTTTCAATATCAAGGGCAACAGCACTCATGGGCATCGGAGATAAGCTCCAGCCAGTGGGCTTGTGGTCATTCAAAAATATAACTATATAGTAATATATTCACACTCTTACAACTGGGAAAATTGCTGGGGTTTTTTCTCCTAAAATAATACAAAACAAGAAAGACTAAGAAATAGCCAAATGGTGGATGCTTGAACTCCAGTAACTCTAGAATTAAATAAGGCAACATGACTTAGCAATGAAATGTTACTAAGTTGATAGCAATATGAACAAATGGTCAAATCATTTTCTGGCATAATTAAAAAGTATGCTGGTTTGCTGTTAAGAGGAGACATCGCAAGCATTCAGAATGTAAAGATGATCAAATCTTCAGGATTTGATCACCTGATCATTTGATCATTGATCACAGACAAAGCATCACAGACAAGGTCATGTGTTTACATTGTTGTGTAAAGGCCATTTTAGATAGAAAACAAAATGGAGGAGTACATTTCTGCCAAAACAGACATTTTGAGATTCATTTTAGAAGGTTTTTTTTTTTGAAAAACAAACATTTTCTGAGCTCCAAAAGTCGGACATTTGCAAGAAAGAAACTCAGACATTTTGAGATTAATCTCAGAAATCTTCTAAAAAACATTATCCAAGATTATCCTAGAAATTTTCTGACAACCTAAAAACTTCTGATTTGTTTGACATTAAGCTCAGAAATGTCCTTGTTTTGTTTCGCTACAACATTTATGAGATTAATCTCAAAATTTATGAGGGTGTTTTTTTTCACAAATGTACTCCTTTTTTATATCTACAATTCCTCTAAGTGCTGCATGTTTTTACGGGATCATTCCAAAAATATTTAGGCTGTACTTATACAAAGAGCAAGCAAAGGTGTATAAACGCAGCATGTAAGAGTCTCTAGGCTGAAAAGCTCATTCCACCGTACAAAAAAGCTAAATGCTCTGCTGGAAATGAACTGGCCTCCCTGTCAGATGAAGCCGATGCTACAGTGTGATTTATTTGTTGTAGCATCCTGAGATATGCAATAGACTGATGATAAAGATGTTTAATCCGGTGTTTATGCTTTATCTAATCGCTATTAGGCTATTTACTACTGTAAACCATCTGTAAGCCCATACAAAATTAGCATTGAATCAGCACAAACGCAAAGCTAATTCACGCATGTGGGGCCAGTTTTTATGTGTCCTACAATGCGACTTAAATACACAGATTTTTTTTTGTTACACTGTGTACATGAGGATGAAAGAGTGTAATTGATGCAAGGACAGATGCAGGGACAGACTGCAGAGAGAGCCCCACCACATGCTCTGTATCTGGGTTTCGCTGTCTGGGCAAGCCGCCATGCATTGACGCTCCGCCTTGGCTGGCGGAGCAGCCAACGGCGCTCATGAGGGAGTTAGCTCGCTTTAAACTCAGGATGCCTGTTGCACCAGGCTGCGGTCTGCAGTTCCCGGATGACCTTTTAGGCTTTTCTGTGACAGAAGAGAACGGATTTAGAAGGTTTGTTTCCGCGGCAAAAAAAAAGAGAGAGAGAGAAAACGGGTGGAGAGCGGAGCGGCCATTGTTTGTTCCACGCAGGAATGTAGCCGCGATCGATGTGTCCGAAGATCTAGGTCTCTTATCACCTCTACCTCTGCGCCAGAATATGTCACAGAATAGATTAGTTCCATTTACAAAAGGAGAGAACGAGAGGAGAAAAAAACAACATGTTAGCAAAAAGTAGGATGGATTCAGAATGACGGAAAATAACAAACAAAGGCAGGAAGTTGGCTTGGAGAAAAAAAATTGTGGCCGCTGTGTGTTTCTTTAAAGCAGCTGGGAAAAATCAAGACTTCATGAGAAGAAGGAGAAAGATTAACTCCACACGCACGCACACACGCACACACACACACTACAGACTTAAACTGATTACAGAAAAGCCCTTAAATGCATCAAACGCACAATGGAGCAGTCATTCCTGTAATGGACACAAAAAATGTTTTTTAAACTTGGAATTGGAAAAATAATATTGTTCTGGCGGAGGAAGCCACAGGAAGGAACCACCGGCTACTGAAGCTCAGGGATCCTGGACATGTTGCAGCTAAAGATTCATCACACTGAAACCAGCAGAGATGGAACATGATCAGGTAGTTCAGTCCTCTGTGGATTTACTGGAGACAGTTCTAAAAATGATAAGATCTAAACATAAATATCTGCAAACGCTGCATGGATGGTCTGAATAATGGATGGATGGATGAATTACAGAATGAATGAATGATGGATGGAAGGATGATAAATGAATTACCAAATGAACAACTGATAGATGAATGAACTCAACTCAAATCAATCCTTGTTTTTAAAAATGTATGCTTAAAAATTCCTGCTTGTACAGCTGTTGAAATGATAAACTGCTAATAATCATTAATAAAAGTCCAAAAATCAATTTAATATTCAAGTCAAAGTCTATATAGATTCCTGACTCTCATTCTAAGTCAAAACCCAACGTTTCCCAGACTCTCTCAGCCTGCATTAGGAACCCAGTGAGCCCCTGAGTTGAGAACCTTATCTCAACAACAACAACCTGCGCGCCTGTGTGTGAATTTGTGTGTGGACGTTTCTCTTTCAGGCTAATCAGTGGTTCCCCGCTCCTACTAAAACACTTGTTCCTCTCCGGGCCTGTCTCGCCCTCCGCTGCCTGTCGCCACTAATCCTGCTCCAACAACAAGCCTTCATTAGTGCTCTTCCAATACTCACATCCCACAAGGAGAGTTAAGCCTGGCTGTCATCTGATAACCAGCCACCATGGCTTCTTCTCAAAGCTCTTTGAGTCGTTGTTCAGTTTTTTCCCCCCTTCTTTCTAAAGGAGGGGGAGGAAAGACACTATTTGCCTAATAAAGGCAAATAGTGTAACGCAGATAAGTTAATGGTTATTAGAGTGAGGATGTAAAACTTTAGCTCTGTAATCAGGGGCTAGATAGAGACTTTTTTTGAGATTCTCACGATATGACAACCTTAAATATATTTTTGCTGCATTTTTCACAAACAAAAGCAAAGAAAAATGCATTGCTAATTGATAGCAATTATCCTTACTGCTGCTCTGGCAACTCAGCATATTATAGCAATTTAAACAAAATGCTGTTAATTTAATTCTGAGAAATAAACTTAAGCAGACTTCTGGAAAAAAAACCCACCTGCTACATTGAATCATTTCTAATTGCTGCCTGTGGACAATATTATTCTTTGGTATTTGCACGCCACCTTTTACTAAACAGATCCTTCGTAAAACTATAAAGACAAATGGCCTTTGAGCTCCCTCCATCCATTCATAAATCCCAAATTGATGCAGCAGTTTTCACCACAGTTGCGAGTTTTGAAAAATAAAACCAACGGTTTGGGGCAACAGGATGTGTTTGGTGGTGTTGACATCAGCTCTACGTATAAAACTGGTGTTGGAAATCTCCATTCTTTTTAAAGCAATGGTTGAAAACTTGGTGTAGTGACCCAGTTGTTGGCCAAGCAAACACTACAGACCCTTTGCACGAGATGGAATGCTCTTTACAAAGCGACCCACTTTGCCACAGCGGACAATCAACATATGTGAGCATTAGCTTCTCTAAAACCTGTCAACAAACAGACAGTTGGTAGCATAATATCTCTTTTATTTTGTTGATTTTACAATAAAATAGTTGCACAAACTGACACAGATGCAAACCAAACTTCTATTTTTTTCATAAATCTTTTGATAAAGGAAGATGACAGCGATGGATAGCAACCATTATTCATAAGGACTGGCTGCCCTCGGTGTATTCATGGATTTACAGCAAACACTTTGTTCAAGGTTAGAAAATTAACTCACAAATACTTCATAAGTAAGATTGGCAAAACACAATGAAATATTGCACTATAGAGAAGGTACACGTCTAATCACAATTAACCATGAACAGGACACTTCACCTTTATGCAGCATACTCAATACCAAAACAAACTGGCTAGAATCTGGACTTTTACATTTTAAATTTAAATTGTCTGCTCTGGAGAAACTGGGTCAACTCCTCAGGTTAAGTTGACAACTTCATCAAATCAACAAAAAGAAAAAAAAGGAGGAAGAAGGTAAGGTTGGTTTCTAAGCCAGCTATGTCCAACTTTTGTAAATAGCGCTAGGTGTGCTACTTCCACAGTCAAATTAGCTTGACTTGTACAAGTAGAAGCCATGGCCATGTCAACAAAAACAACCGTGTTTTTTTTCCCCAGGGACGGTTTAGGGGGGCCAAACCGTGGTTGCTCCATTCAATACTCCAGGGAAGTAAAGAGATCAGGATGTAGCTGATTAATTCGTCAGGTAGCTAGCTTTCTGTCTGTCAGCTGCTAACAGACTAGCTTGCTAACTGTAGTTTTAAACCATTGTTTTCTTAATAAGAGGGATAAATAGTAGCCTTCTGTCAGTCAACTAGCCAGAAATGCACAGCAACTTGTGGGAGAAAGGCAACACTACATTGCTCTGTCTCTATACAGCTGCAGAAATCTCTATCATCTCATTAAAAAACAATTTGAACCGTAGAATCGATATTAACACAATATTAACAGTTCTGAAACCCTTATCTTTCGAAACCTTACTTCTCCTTGGTACCAGTAGTTGGCCCGTGTTTAATTGAACCCCAGGTTCTGAAAAGTCTAAATCTGGGTCAAGTGTCAGGTCTGAACTCATCAACGTTTTTTCCTCTATGAGATTATGAGAGGAAGGCATATCAAAGGAAGCTCCGGCTGGTCAAGCTGAACTTTCCCAGGAGAAACACAACTCACTGTGCGGATGCCTCCGGGCAACTGTCACATCGCATGAGATGCCAGCAGATAACACCTTTGAAGGGAACGGATAGATCAGTCAGGTTTATATGGATCATATTGATTATGTGTCCATATGGACCGCAAATCCATAGTCAGACGCAGGAACATGTTTTCATCGATCGGGCAGCGACTGGTCAGCGGTAGTGTGGTTTGCATAAAAAAAAATTAAAAAAAACCCAGAAAGAAACTCAAGAGAATAAGGTAACCAAAACCGAAAGACAGAATCCAACAATCTGTGGACTTTTTGTACTTTAAGTGCTCTGTGTAACTTGTCAAGCATGTTAGCCTTTAGCATTGTACAACACATTACATTTCAAGTCAGAAAAAGTTCACATCAGTTTGCTTTTAACATGAAAATTTTTATTGATACTGTTTATCTTATTGTTGAGTTGAATTTTCTTAGAAGTCAGTTCCTCTTTAAGATTCAAATGTGGAGGTTTTTCAGCACAGGCTGAAGGGAGATTATGAAGCTTCAGAGGAACGGAAACGACACTTTAGAGCGATAGAGAGAGACCGACGCGAATGCAAATGTTGATGCTCGGCCTCCAGATGTAAGACATGGTACATTTTTGTTTGAGCGCCAAAAGAATGGAGATGGACAAGATGGGGGAGATGAAGAGCGCCCCCCCCGCCCCGAAGCTCTGAGCTCGAGCCGTTCCAGAGGAGAAACGGAAAAGTCGGGACGAGCAATTCTCTGATACGGCGCTTATGTTTGTGACCGATCCTTTCAGTCAGCACCGACTTAATCAGGCTGACGAGCGGTCATGACTGACATTCAAAGCAATCATTTTTATTAAAATAATCATCTAAACAGCGTATGTAAGATTCATTAAAAATGTCTGCGGGACGGGTTGAAAGTAGCTTTGTGGGGCAGTGACTTTGAGGACATCTAAAGCAATAAATGAGCGATTGAGAAAAGAGGGAAAAAACATGAGAGGAAAAAGAAATTGATAGAAATGGAAAAAGTCAAATGAAGGGTTTGAGAAAGGGCAGGGAGGACGTGATAAGTCACAGGGAGGGTGAGGCGCAGACAGACAGACAGATGAGGAGGAGGAGGGGGAGGAAGAAGGCTGATGTCTCACCGTGGCAGAGAGTTGTACTGCCTCGACGCCCGTTGGAAACCCTCTCCGTCTTCTTGCTGCTGCTGCTGCTGCTTCTGAGTCTCGGCTGTGGCAGAATGGCGTCCGCTCTGCGTCTCGGTCCCGTTGCTCACCTGGAACACGCAAAACAGGAGACAAGAAACCCGCCGCTATAAGACACACGCATAAAAAAAACAACAACAATGAAAACCCCCCACAAAGACAAACATAAACAATTTTACACAGCTAATGATACTAGCTTCACACTCGTATTTCCTCTGTGGGACACATTCCCCTCAGGGCGGAGTGTGGTCTAACAGCGTGAGGCCTCCTGAGCGTTCACCTGCCAGCGGGGAACAGTTACCATGATGGCTGTGGCGCTAAAAAAACAACAAAAAAAGGTCTTTACTTATTTATTGGTTAAGATGCATAACCTCCCTTTGAACACATTGAAATTCAAACCTTTTCTTTGAGTGCAGATAGTCAGTGTGGGGGAAAAGAAGAAAGAACTTTCTTTCTCCAGCTCAGGTCACATGTTTTAACAAGGCTTTAGGTTTAGGAACTGAAATGACCATTGAAGTAGGTTAATTTTGTTAATTTTGTGCCTCCTGAATCGTCTCTGCTCTGATTTCTCCATGTTTTTGACATGCGTCCCCAAAATGACCCACTTGTAGAGAACCAGGTCCGTTTAGGGCTGCAAGTCATTTAGAAAACATTGCAAAGGTGATAATACTGGTAAAGTAGCAGACGGCATTTTGTTGTTTGTGTTGCTAAATTTTCGTGTAGTTATGACACGTGTACTACTGAGATATTGTTAATCATTACCAATAACATTTTACCGCTATATTAACTTTATGATTATTTAGACTTGTGTCGGTGTGGCTGCATTGTTATTATTATTATTTATTTTATTGTTTTTCAATTTAATGACTTGGCAAAAATGGCAATCAAAATTGATTTAACAAAAACTGTATTAATGTTTGGGGATGAATAAATGTTGGCATTAAATTAGACATTTTATTACCAGCACTTATTTTTGCTGATACTTGCTTGTTAAAATACTTGTGGAAAAGTTTTGTTTGTCATATTTCTTCAATGAAATTATGTTTTAATAATGATAAGTCAGAAAAAAATCTCAAAATAACCCCCAGAAAATTTACATAGAAGGTGCAATTTCACACTTAAAAGTAAAATTAGAGCCTTTTTCATTAGAAAAATAGCGTATGTTTTTGTCTGAATAAAATATTTTTGTTATTTTTGCTGAGTTGTACCATATATGTGAGAATCCTTTTATTGCATACTGATGGCAATCAGTAGTTGCTTTGCAGACTTTGGGAACTTTTTGTTGAGGTTCTCAGAGATGATTTTTTATTTATTTATTTTTTTTGTGAGGAAAGATAAATATGAGTATAAAAAAGCTGGACATGTTACTTTAACCAGATGTTTTTGACTAAAGCCAAATATAAGAGCTAATACTACAATGTACAAAGTGTTGCATTGTGGGCCATTAGTTGGTAGAGGGTTGCCTGGACTGTTAAGTGTTTAAAAGTTAGCCAGCCCTGAAAGGTTTTAAGTTTGCATAGTTTAACCTCAAGTGCTCCCCATGGCTTCTGTAAGGCACTCGGTTGCCACGGGGAACATAAACTCCCGAGGAGCAAGAAAACTAGTTGAAAGCGTTTCCCCCTCCAACACCGTCAAAATGAAGCGTGGACCAGCTTCGAGAGTAAAAATAGCCAAGAGTTACTGTGGTTACGGAAAGTCATGATGAGAAATGTTGCTCAGAGAGAAACGAATCCCACAGAAAATCATTTAAAGCACTTCAAAGTCCCTGACAGGAGAGTGAGTGAGTGCGTGTGATGAGGAATTAGCTGTACCTGGGCACGGATCCGGGCAAGTGAGGCAAGTGTGGGATTTATGTCCAGCTTGAATCAGACTTCTTCATATTTGATTTGTAGGACAAAAACACGGAGGAGTGCAGATGTTATCCTTGGACTTTAGAGAATCTTGAAAATAAACGATTTTTTCAAGAATTCATTGGCCGAGAGCTTGTTTTTAAAGAGATGATGGAAGAAGAAGCATGTTTTCTTAGGCTCAAAATCTCTAATTAGAAAAAGATTGACAGTGACATCCTCATGCTTCCCACCCTATAAACCTATTGGCTTTAGTCTCCATATTCCCACAGTGTTGTCTTTGTTGTCTGATTATCTTCGAGGGTTGACATGGAGATATCGTCTCCCTCACCACCAGCGCGCCGCTAACGAGCTGGCTGATGAAAGAACAAGACAAGCCAATTAAGAGAAACAAGTAGAGAACGTGTTGTGAACATGGCTTTACCGGGTGTCAGTTTTCACGAGGTTCGGACGGTAACGTGGCAATGCCAGATGCTTCTCTATCGTACATTTCTGATTTAGGAAACATCAGTTGCTCTCTTCTCTTTTTACTGGATTTTGTGTTTCACAGCTCACTTAGTGTTTCACTTTTTTTTTCACGTTTCAGGAACTCTCATGATAAATCCGGATGATCCGAAAAGGCCTCAGAGGTTTTTTTTTATAAAGAAAAAAAAAAATCAGACAACAACCAACCAAGGGGGAGACCCAGGAAATGTTCAAGGCAAATCTAGGTAATAAGGTTATCATTAACCAGTGAAGTGACTGAAACTATATTGGTAACTATAGAGGAGCTGCAGAAATTCACAGCTCAGATGAGAGAATATTGATTGAGCTGAAGTCCAACTGTCGTTTTTTTTTTTTTTTTGCTTATTTCTCTTCAAAGTTCACAAAACACACCAAGTCGAGTTCGAGTGAAAAGCCTCCCACTGCAGTGCAAGTCATATGTGTGGTTCACGCATTGTAAACAATCTAGCTGCGTTTCCATTACAAAAGTGCATCATTTTTTTGTCTAGATTCTTCTAATGTCAAAAAAATAATAATAAAAAAATAAAAAAATTCCAATTGCGGTGTTTCCATTAAAAAAAGACATACAATTAAAATCACGTGTGAATAATTTTTTCATGGGATAATTCGCTAAAAATCCTGGCTGCAATGGATGTAGACATGAGATATATTCAAATTCAGCCATAGAGCTGGTCATCTATCAGCCATCAGAGGAGAAGTTAGTGTCATTTTCAGACGTTGGAGCCTGAATATGGCTCCTTATAGTTGTTATTTCCTCCTCCAAATCCCTGAAGTCATGATCTTAATTCCTTTCTACCATGATTATTAGCTGCATTTCCATTAACCGTAAAATTGCATATATAAAAATTACAAAAATAAATTTGCTTAATGGAAACAAAGCCATTTTGGGAAAACAAAATAAAACATCAATAAAAAGTTGTTTGTGCAAGGCTGAAATGGTTTTTCAGCCATATCAAAAGATTTGCTCAACAGCTGGATGTAACTACTGGCAGAAAGGAAGAAGACAATAGGAAGGGCTGAGAGGATGATGGTTTGTTTTTGTTGTTTTCAGACAATGTACAGCTGGCTCCACCAGCGCTCTCACAGCATCGGATAGCTCATAAAAAGTTGTCATCTGAACGTGTTGAATCTCTTCTGTAAAAATGCCAACTACAATTTCCCCAAAACTCTGCATATGTACGCTCCCAACAATGAGATGTTGACGAGCTCCAACGTCTCATTTTATTGGGGTTCCAAGCCCATGGAAGTGAGCTTATAGCCAATGTAAGGTCTGGCACAGTTGCTTGGTGACTATCACCCATTAATCTAAATGCCTTTAAGAAGCAAGCACTGTCCTGAAAACTTCCAATTCGGTCCACATGCTAAGCCACCCAGTGTTGGGATCAGAGTGTGCCGAGAGGGTTGGGTTAAAGGGTAAACTAGGTCACTAGGGCTTGGAACTCGCTGATAACTGCTTAGAGTTCTAAGTGTTTATGTTTTTGGAAACCAATAAAAAGGAATAAAACGCATTAGTGAGACATTAGTGGAAAAGAATCAAGCAGGGGAAGTTCAGTGTTTTGGTCCAACAATAAGTACTTCATCACGGCTTCGGGTAATCACTCCCCAAAACTATCCATTTTGCTCTCTGGCTGTAAAACCAAATTCTAGAAGTTGAATAGTTGGGTCTGTTTTCTGCATAAAGAAACACGCCCAGGAAATCTTGACCAATCACACAACAGTTTCACATGTAGAGTAGGGCGAAAATAGGGGCGTAACAAGAAGAAAAGGGGCTGAGAACAAAAGGACGTGATTGTCGTCACTCAACTGTGATAATGAGAACTGATGCCTGGGCCTTTTGTAATGAAAAGCACAAATCTGGATCTTATATAAAAGTGGAAAGAAGAAGAAAGTCATCGGTCAAAGAAATCCACTTGAACTTCCTATTAAGGTTTTGCCAAATAGGGTAATGCAAGAAACATGGAGGAAATTTTTTTCGTTTTTAAACATCTGTCATTGCACCAGTTTTTCCTACATTAAAGTTTGTAAGAGGCTTGTAGAGGTACTCATACTTTTCTAAGTCCTATATGTTCTGTGCCGTTGCTAGTAGACTGTTGACGGCGCATTATTGAATAGATTGATGGGATAAAAATCCACTGGCAGAATAGAAGTCCTGAGTAAAAAAAAAAAAAGTCTTCCTGGAAACATCTTGTGTTCTGGAAAAGGCTGCTTTCCTTTTCACTTGGACAGCTGCAATAACAGCCACAATTACTTTTCACTCCATGTCAATAGCAACTCCTTTCTCAAGCTCGCCAAGTCCTTAAAAACATAATAGTATTCCACGTGGGTGGATGGAATTGGACTCGTATGTTTGAGTTTATAACAACACTTTCCCTCCGGTTCCAAAAGAGTGTAGAGCACATAAACAAATATCAGATGAAACGTGAGGGAGGGGAAGAAAACACTAGAGGGATTATTTCACTGAAGCCAAATGGTGAGAAAATAATTAGTCACGCAGTCCTCTTGATGGGACCTGGAGGTGCCTGATGCCTCCGATTCATTCTGACGGGTTTGAGGTGGATGACGCCAAGCTGAGAGGAATGCATGAGAAATAGCCAGGAGAGAAAATCAGTCAGTGTAATGGCATTATCCAGGGAAGGAGAATCAGATTATTCCATGTTAGGCCTGGAATATAATGGCACATGAAATATGACATTTGTTGAAATCGAATCAAAGAGATGTCCGTGTTTGTTTTTATCCAATAACGTGAAAAATGATGTCAATACAGCACACTTTTGTCTCCCCTTGTTTCCTTTGCTGGTGTTACAGAGCGTGTTTGGAGAGAAAGAAGCAAAATAATAATAATGATAAAAACCTCCTCCACCTGTTTAAACATAAAAGCCAGGGGGATGCAATTATGGAAATTATTTGGAGCCGTCAAAAGTCCCAGACAAGTGGAAGCACCTGGATGGGAGTTAAACTTTAAAAGGCGGAATAGTTGAGGTGTGGATCCACTTTCGATTGACAAAAAACCTTTTTCATTGTGAAAGTATCTTCCTGTTTTGGATCAGTGCTACCATTAAGGATTTGCTATCTTTGCCGCCCCTATCTTGCTATGTTTGGAGGCCGCCCACAGATGTAACCGCTTTAAGGAAGCAGCCGGGCTGTAAACAAACAGACATATGGAAAACATCGACGCTGCTAATGGGCATACAGAACGAGAAGAAAGTGAGAGAATGGTAGTAAACCACCGCATCCTGACAAAAGCCCACTTGGATCATGATCCCCTCTTAAAGCAAGCACGCCAACCCAATTCCGCCAATTTATTATAAGGAAGCCTAGTCCATTTGTGGTTGGCGGGGTGTATAGCTTCGGGCGGCGAATCCATCTGAGTGCAAGCAGTGTGGTCTGCTGTTTCCCGGTCTCCTTGCCCAAGAAACCAGAGAGAATGGGAAACTTGTCTGGTTTTCCCCGTATCACGTTCAGACTTGAAAAGAACAACAAAATATTGGGGCTTTTTTTTATGACTGCGGGCAGATTTATAGAATCGATTGAGCTGAAAGGTATTTTTATAATTTAAATTGCAATGCTGGCCTCCGTCTTATCTGTAAAACCGCTGAGAGATAGTTCTGCCTACATTTGTGCGCACGCCAAGATGAGGAGTGAAGGTGATCGTTTAATCTGAGATTTGGCAGCAGTGCACTCACATGACAATGCTGACATGATTGTAAAAAAGAAAAAAGAAAAGTCATTTGCACACTAACGAACAAGCTAAATCACTATGATTATCTTTCAGGTGCTGCACATATTTTAGCTTCAGTTGCTCACAGTTGTTCCCGACTGTATTCATCCGTCACGATGAAGTTGTGGTGAAAGTATGTTGGGAAACAATAAACCAAGATTAAAAAATCCCAGAGAGCACAGTTTAATCCATCAATCAAACATGGAAACAATGGGGCATATCTGCAAACCCACCACAACATGGCGTCCGTCTAAACTGGGGGTTTGGAGTCGCAAGTTGCTCTTTTGATCTTCCAGGATGGCTAAAAGTACCAGTAACAACTTATTGGATTGGGTTTTCTTGTCAACATGTCAGAAAATGTGCTTTTTATCCTATTAACAGGTTTTTCAAAGGGTTTAGTTTGTTTGACGCAATGATGTTTGAAAGCAAACTACACCAATTGAAAATGTAACCAATGTTATAAGATCTACTGGACTATCAGGTAAGAAAACATCCTATGAGTTGTGGTCATCTTTGTAGTTTGCCACAAGTGCCTACCACACATATGGGAGAGGGAGCTGAACCTTATGACTAACATACAAAACTTTATGCATGTCCTCTGCTTTGTGTTGCTTTGTCGCATAAGATTGTGGTTGAAATGTCACAAAATTCAAAGAGTTTGAGTGCAAAAATACTTTTGCGAGACACTATATGCATTTGTCAAACCTAAAATTGCCTTCAAATTTTTTTACATTTTAATGCAAAATTCACATTTTGAACTTTTTTGTACTTCCATTTGGGTTTAAAAACAACGCAAGCACATAAGAATCACCACCCAGCGATTCTTAGGCAGTAAGTTAGGGTTTTTGGTAACGGGGAAATGAGTTGTTTCAAAAACTATCCTATTGTTAAGTCACAATTTTACCAAGCAACCCAGGCTTAACTTCAGCAGGTTCGGTCAGATGGGTTTCCCACTGTATGCACTTTACAACGGCTGCTGGAAAAGTTTGTTGTTGGCTTACCATTCAGAAAGCACTTGCTGCATTCTTGTTGGTTGTACACGGGGCTCTACTTATGCTTTTCAAACATGTATGGTTGTATAATAGTGCATCTTGTTTGCTGCCATTTTCACCTTGGAGTGTAAACGTTGACTTTGGAGGATGTGGCCAGCAACAGATTATTTGGATTTAAAGTGACAAGAAGCCCTAAAACAGCTCAAAATAGGCAAAACTGAGCAAACTGAAATCTAATAATCTAAAAATGATTTTGTGGAAAAAAGACCTAATGAACATGTTTTACACAGACCTATCCTAACCTCTTCAAGGAAGTGTAATAGGTCGCCTTTAAACACAGACAAGCAAACCACACCTCCGCTTCTAAACTGAATCCTCCATGGAATTTCCACACAGCCACCCACAACACACTCCTTGTATTGTGTGTATACTCAGAACCAGAGTCACATTGAGCCTCGGCGCAGGCTCCAACATATAGCCTCAAGAAAGTCAAGTGACTGTGGCTAAAAGTAGCTTATTCTGCATGTGATCAAAGAGCAGGGAGGCAGCTGTACGCAATCCAGGCCATCCCCATCAACATAAAGTACTATAACGAGGGCAACTAAAGTTTACATAAACACAATAAATACTTGTGGACTCATGTACCCTGGTAGCATGAGATAAATAATGTCATAAAATCTAAAAGAATTCCCATAAATAGGAAATTTACAAGCTGCTGCTGGTCTGTTTGATCCGAGGCACCAGCAAGGCGCTCACACTCCGCTGTGTGGTCATCCTCATCATCGGCGAGCCCGCCAAACAACGCATATTGATTTTAATAGCAGAGAGGAAACACTGCAAAAAAAAAAAAAAAAAGGCAGCTTGCTGTATTAAAAATATGCGCAGCTTCATGATAAACATCTGGAAATCCTCTCTCACAGAGCAGCGGAGAGCGAGGGAGGGAGGCAGGAAAATCATGATAGACAGGGCTTCTTGTGTCTCTGACGTTATTCCATTAAGGTTGGAGCAAAGGTTCGAGTGCTGACCTGAACACAGCCATTACAGCTGTTCACAGCAGCCACACCTGAGCCCAGCGGCCCACTCCCCCAGGGAGAGAGGCTGGGGTCAAATGAACCGTCAGCATGCCCCCATGCTTCAGACGGATCCATGAATTTCCTTCCCCTAGGAGCCACACCTCATCAGGATTTTAGCTTTTCCGACAAAATAATTGCAAATGCAAGTGTTTATGACTTTGAACGACATTATTTTGCCAGTACAATAGCACTTAGTGTTCTCCAACAGTGGAACAAACAGATGCTGCAGAATCTCTTTAAATTATACATATTTCTAGCTTCTGTCCAAGGCTCTGCTCTAACGTTTCTATAGACATGTTGTAACGTGATATCACACGCGCAAAACACTGCTCCCTGATGATGTATTTAACAATGGGTAAAGGTGCATTTGCCATGTTCTTGCTTTATTTTAGTCTATAGGGAGTGTAGCAGCTCCGTATCATCTGAGAAAACATTCTGTCACGTAGTCTTGTTGACCTGAAATGGCCGGTTTTTATAAAAATTTGGGATTTTTCTAAACCTCTTTTACCATTGTGCTTATTTGACAAAGTGACAAGAAGGCCAGGAGTCCTCATCCAGGGAATTGCCTTGTTGTTATAAGAAACTGGCCTCTGTGAAACAATGTTGTGTATTATGAAATAGACATTCATAGAAGCTCTAATTATCTTTAAAGATTGAAATTCAATTCATTTATTGTAAGGGAATTGGCAAGCGTGCCAATAACGGTGCCACCAGTGAAAATCTACTTTAAATTATGCTTCTAAAATTGAAACAAAAAAAAAAAAAAAGAAATTCAGCTTTGGGCACATCTTTACCAGTGGTGCCAGCCAACACGTCCCATCTGTAATCCAAGTTGGTGCAGTTTGCTTTTACAAGAAGCACAGAATATAAACAGTGAAAGGAGGCAGCAGCTGCTTCGGGTCAGATCTGCGTGGAAGCCATTATGATGTAACCTCGGGTAGTGAGGGATGGCGTTCATCAAAGAGCAGCTCGTCGAGTCTTTGATGTGGAAGGCATCTGACCGCGCCGTTGGAGCATCTCATGTTTTTTTTTTCTAAGTTGCATTCAGTAAACGTTAGGATTTACAAGAGTGGAGGTCATTAAGGTTTCCCTTTCATCGACGCGGGTAACGTTCAAGAACGACACGGAGCCGGGTCTGCTGTACGAAACGACCGTGTCGGTTTCAGCTCAAAGTGGATTGCTAATTGCTCTGAACAGAACACAACCGCAAGGTTACATTTTTGTGTGAGTCCTGTAATCGAAGTTCCAGGGTTTCTTCCATTATATTATCCGCCTGGCGGGCCACCAGGCATCACTTACCTCCTCCACTTGGCTATTCTTTCATTTATTTTAGATAATTTTTTAATACACCAATAACAGTGATAGGAAAAAGCTTAAAGTGGCACAGACTACCACTTTTCACTCAAAATGATCTGTGTGGAAGGTGCTCTTGAAGAGCAGCTTAACTTGTAGAATACTGCACCAACTAACGTTGGAGAATACTGCACTAACGTACTTGTCAAATATCAATTCCTTACGGCAAGCTGCTGGTATCAATAATGAGGTGTATCTTAATATCCTAAACCGTAAGTAGCGAAATGCGCCGTTTTTTTCCCCAGTGTAATTGCATTGAGAATCTGAATACATGGTGGAGTATATAACGTCTGATTGCGTAAAAAACATGTGTTGGCGTCAATACCATGCAGTGGCATTTATGTATGTTTTATCATCATCTTATGAGTGATCAGCCAGTAGATTTTAGGGTATTTTGCCCAATCGGTAACACTACGAGGGTAGACCCAACCGGATGATCGCTCATCTTTTGAAAATCACTGAAACTACATGAACCTGCCATTCTGCTCCTGTCCTAATCACAACCAGTTTAACGATAAAGTTTGGTACGACAGTCGACTCACTCTACCTGCTATTTTCAGATTACAAGGCATCAGCATCTTTAGCAGAAAAGCTAACGATGACTAAAGATGAAAAGATGCCATTATCTTTTATTAAGATAATGGCATTTGATTATCCATACACAATCTACAGAATGAGTACTTTTATGTAGGTCACTGCTGTATTTTCTTTGTTGTTGTGTTATTTCCAAACTGTCCAGTCACTTCTTTTACAGTTTTTTAAACACAAAAGCACTGTTGGACTGCCCTAGCACCGCTACCAAGTGGCTTAGCTGATTTTCTGGAGGGAACCCTGCTGAACCTCTCTAGATTTTATGCATTATTACACTAGTGGATCTGATTACAGGTGCTTCCTTTGTGATTACTTGTTTACACAAATGGAATAAGACGATGACTAATAATATGGATCCTCCTGGGACTGCCCAGTAGCTTGTTTCTAGAGGAACGGCACTGGTATGGTACAAAATTCCCAGCAATGTCAACAGTCACAGGCAATTAGGAGCTCAGATGCTGAAAGAGAACGACTTAGACTGCTTAGTGCTGAACAAACACTTAACATCTCGCAGTGAACCAGAGGAGAGAGAGAGAGAGAGAGAGAGAGAGAGAGAGAGAGAGAAATTAGGAAAACAGAGATAGATGTCTGCTCAGTGATTCTTTGCCCATCAGCTGGACAAACACTGATGCAAACCCAGAGCAAACAAAGGCCGCCTTTATCCACACAGGAACTTTCTGGGAAGTCTGCAGATTGCTGCAGTCTTACCTAAAGTGATTTGGACAACTGCAAAAAAAAGGAAAAAACACAGCAGGACACGAAGGTCATACCAAAGCAATTAAACTGACAAAATGACACGGATAGCTCCCCAGAAAATTTTGCGCCAGTTAATCTGACTTTCAAGGTCTGACATTCTGACCCGTCGTTTAGATGACGGCTCCAATAGGTTCATTGGTTTCTCAACTAGTTTTTTTTTTGCAATAAGGACGTGGAAAACAAAGACAAAAATAAATACACACCTGTCAAGCCTAAGAGAAGCTTCCAAAGACATGACATCAAACGTCTCAAATTGTTTAAAAAGTGTTATTTAAACTTTTGACTTTGAAAAAAGCAATAAAAACCGCCTTTAAAAACGACCCCGCTCATTATTCTGGGAGTTAGAAAACTAAAAAATTGTGGTAATTGATGTCAAACGAGAAATGTTTATTCTGATTTCACATCAGACAGTGTGAAAAAAATGCATACGATTCTTTTTATGTAGTGTATGCAAACCTCTGGTTTAAACTTCAGTTAAAATGACTAATAAAGACCCAATCTATAAATATGGAAACTAACTCAATGAAAAAATGTTAGTAATAACATTAATAATACATCTTATTTATAAAGCGCTTTTCAAGACATTCCAGCACACAGTTCAGTAATAAAGGTTATAAACAACAACAATAATAGCCACTAGCAATCAGGGGAATATTAGATATTAAAAGCAAATGTTGAGAAGTAATACTAACAATTCATCTAGATAGAAGGAACTGATGCTTTTTGCAAAATTCTTTCTTAAATTTTTAAATCAGTGCCTAAGATTTTCTAGTTATTAATCTATAACCTTCTGATTGTTTTAGGGTCTACGTTTGATATGATGCAGGAGCAGCCGCTGTTGGGTACGGTGACAGGCTGTGGGCTGGTTTCTGGGAAGATTGTTGACGTGCGCAGTGAGTTATGGATTCTTTGAAATACAAGGACGTTTTAAACGGAAAAATATGCTGGACATGCAGTTTCCGACAATTCTGTCTGTCTCGCAACGTATTTGATAAAACTTCAGCCAGTAAATACCAAAGCAGAGACCAAAAACGTCACGAAAAGAGATAATTGGCAAAAAGTATCGGGCCGCCAGTTGAGATCCAAAACGCCGTGTAAGCTGAACTCCAGTCAAAGCCCAACTTCTGATGCACAGCAGGGTGGGATGCGATTCAAGCCAGAATAAATTAACAACGCAATTAACTTAATTACCTTTTTCCAATTATGAAGAGGAAATCCCATTGTTGTCCCAGATCAATCGTGGAAGTGGAGATCAGCTTAAAGAAAGCGCTCTCAAAGTTTAATTGAGAAAATGTAAAAATCCCTCTAATCATGTTTAATGAAAATTAAATGGAGCGCGGCGGCTCGGCGCCGTCAGTTTCTTTTTAGCAGTAAGTCCTGCAGAGTTATGCAGCATAAAATGCTTTTCTTCAGTAATATGTTTTCACCGACTTTTATGTATCTTATCCATGTTGCGTCAAGGCATGGCGATCAAGCGGAAAGAAAACAACGCATGACTTTGCAAATTTCTTTCGAAAGTAAAATCTGAAAAGAGTGGCATTCAGCCCGAGTCGGCACTTTGTAACAGTCCATGACTCCCAGTCTCAACACCTTTCCTTAATCTTTAGCTCCTTTCATCTTTTCTTTGAGCTTTCTGCTGCTTCTCTGGGCCTGCTGAAGAAAACATCTCTGGAACTAATAGCAGCTTCTTTAAAACCTGCTACTCCACTCAGCTTAGGTTTTTATTTGGTTAAAAAAAAAAAAAAGTCCTCACATGTGTGCACTTCTTTATGTTGAATTCCAAGGTTTGACATAGATATTTGTTATTTTCAGTCGGACGACTGTTGGGATAAGTAATCAAAGTTTCAGTTCTGTGCCTTCTGTTTTTATGAGGAGATTTCTTTTTACCATTCAAGAATTTATGACACATCTTAATGGGAGTCTGTGGATTTATTTCATTAAAAAAGAAATAAATGTGTGAAAGGAAAAAAAAACAACCACAAAATGTTAAAAAATACGACAGACAAGTCAGAGCTTATTTGGCAGAGGTGGAAAAAAACAAAAAGTGATGCAAGGATAAAATTAGAAGAATCAGTGGCTGATTCAGCGTCTTTGTGACACAGTGCGGCGCTCACCCTGGACTGGTCGAAGCTGTAGGAGCTCTGCTGTTCCTCTGGCTCCTCCCCGTGCCTGGCCTGCTGGAACTCGTGCCTCAGCCTCTGTATCCGGTCATGGTTGCTGGGAGCCATCGGACTGCTGCCGAGAGAGGTCAAAAAGACGTTAAAACCAAGACGCCGCGGCTGCGAGCCTTCACCGAGAGCATCACTAATGTGCCAGGTGTTACCTCTAACCAGCATGTTGATCCAGGTGCTTTTTTTCCACCCCATCACATTTAAATAATTCACTTGACCACACTGACTCCCCTCGGGAAGCGCTTTCAGGGATCCCCTGATCTGACAGTCGTGATTTGCGCTTGCATATCTGGACTGACATTTCTCAAGTGCTTCTTTTTTTTTTTCCTTTTCGTCTCTTTCTTCCAACCTTCCCTCTATTTCTAGCCATTACTGCCCCCAAAAAAGAAAAAAACAACACCCTCATAGCCGAGAATGCAACACAGCCGAATGATGTACGTCTCTATTCAGAATGCTGAAGAATGTCGGCCTTTTATAGCACATAGTCATTAAACAGCGTGGAAAACCCTCATTTACATCTCCTTCATTAAAGGCCTTTGAGGGGCCTGTCAATAGGAATCAATAGCGCTCCCTCAGCTTAATCAGGCTCTCCTTTTATCATCAGCTACAGAGGCAGCACATGACAAAACACATAATTATGATGAAACAACCGGCTTGATAATAAGCCCGAGTTTATGCATACCGCGAGGATGAAAGTGACCAAAGGTTAGGAATTTGCGCTGGGTGGGGGAGGGAGGATGTTCAGGAGGGGTGGTGATGGACTGGAATGAGCAGTGCGGGTCGGGCAAGGACGAAGAGATAAAAGTACGAGGGATGTTCATGGCGGAGGGGGGAGCGAGAAAGGTTAAACAAAAGCACATGGGAAGGCAAAGGAAAAAAGACACAAAGTAAGCCAAGATGGATGTAACATTAAAGGCCAAAAAAACCCAACATGAAATCAAGAAAAAATGCCAATAAAGACGAGTTTTAAAATGGTTCTTCAATAGGCGGGACCGGCCGCGTCTACCCGGAGCCGATCGCACAGGTGGCGCCGCGAGCGCCGGGACGTGATTGCTTATTCAGACTCCCAGGATTCCGAGCGCAATTATGCCGATAATTGCAGATTAGAATAAGCACATCCCCCTGATGATAATGGGCACCAGGACACGCTGCCAATCAGGCTTCATTAAAAGCACAATAAATAGCTGCTCCTAAATGATGCATGGATCTCGGCGCTTCCTTCTTAGCAGCACTTGGGGGAGACTCAGTTATCGTGTTATTCATACTGCCTGATCACAATCAATTGTATTAGTTATACTCCATTTGATTCCTATGAGTTTATATGTGTGGGGAGTGCATTAGGCCCGTTTTATGTGGACGAGGGCAATTAGGTGGCTCGCTGGGGTGTGAGGTAGCTTATGCTTTTATGGTGTGGGCTGATGGTGGAGGCTTTTTGTTGCTGTTCATTGCTGAATCAATGTTACCTCTCCATTTATTTGAGGTGGATTAAATAGCAAAGGCCATAATAAAAAAATGTGATTAATTAAAATCAGAAAGCCATTCCTGAAAATGTTCTCTCTTTCTTTCCCTTTTCTATGCTGGTCGGTCTTACTTTGATGTAATTTGAATTGAAGTTTGCGCCTTACCATTAGCTCCTCACCAATGATTGAAAGTCTACTTTAACACCAATTTTTTTTCCAGGTTTGAAAGTCTTCATATCCCTTATAAATTTTCACGTCACAATTCCAATTACATGTAACAGACCATCACAAGGTAGTGTGATGGTCTTTTGCTAGCTTTTTGCTAAAGCTAGCGAAAATACTAGCTTTATAGACATCTGAAAGGTGGGTATGAATGTGTTTGCAAGGTACCTATTAAATCTCTCTTCCATTTCTCCTTAGACAGTAGACATTCTGCAACCATCCAGCTTGTTAAATGAGAGGCTTAACAAGACAGGAGGAGGTGGGAAAACTCCAAACACACATCTGTGAAGTCCACTGCATACAATTAGCTTAATCCCTGCTGCTGGTCAAAGAGAAGGCCAGACTCACTGCAAACAAGCAGTTTCATAGATTTTTCTGTTTGACCCTTAAGGGAAGGTTTTTGTTACAATCAGCATCTCAAACGTGCACCGGCTATGAGAGCCAGGTACTTTGTGCCGTAAACAACTCTATTTACCTTCTTCTTCCATTCTCACAACCAACCGGTCCCTATAAATAAACAGGGGTCTAGTCTAGTGTGTGATGGATGATGTGGTGGGTTGAAGAATGCAAACAGATGAGTGAAAACAAGTCCTGGAGCAAATCAAAGAATTAGAACCCTTGTGTTTCAGTAACTTGTGCTGCAAATGGAAACCGAGTTGAGTACAGGCCTAGACCCGGGGTGAGATTTAATGAAGGGTAAAACTACCATGACAGTACAAAGGAAGTCTGGGGATTATCAAACTGCCATACAGTGGCTCCTGTTCTCGGCCCTCCGCCCCACATGGCTGTGTCCAGACACCGGTTTCCTGGAAAGACTTCCACGCTTTATGAATGCAATATGGAGAAAGCTACATCTCAGAATTAAGCAAAGACACCAATTAGGCTGTTTGTCGGCCTGCTTCGACAAACAGCAAGTGTTTGGCACAGATCTGTAGAATCAAAAAATTGATTTAGTTGACTGCACTGTAACTCCTTGAATTGAGCCCGTGCAATTCAGCGGTTAATTAGTCGGTCTTGATTGTTACCGATGCATCAAGGTCTCACTGTTAAATTTACCTCCGAATGCATCAGCGTCTGTAATGAGCCTAAAGTTTCTACTTTAGGCTCATTAAAGTATGACAAGTCGAGACTGGCACAGGAAACCGGCAACTCAGATCAGGAGACAACCTCACAGACTGGCAGAATGTGTCACTGCAGCATTAGATGGGTATTAGGGAACATAAATGAGCAATCCTCATTAATTTGCTCTTACCTGTGTAAGAGGAAAAAGGTCACTGGCAATATGTGCACAGAGAGTCTGCATACAGAATGGCTGTCATGATCTTAAGAGCAACAATTTAGATGCTTGTCCAGGGTTTCCCCAGAAAACCTGCTAAGCTGGGTGGTTGGGCACTCAGGCAGTCATTCGTGCAGTGGCCTGCCATGTTTTCGATAAAAAATTTTTTTAAGGTTGACAGGAAATTTGAACATTTCACTTGATAATTATGTGTTATTGGAAGATTAATGCCATAAATAGCTGAAAATAACCTGAAACTAAGGACAGAGATAAGCCTCAAAAGACTCGAATCTGCTACTGCATTGAAAGGTTGTTCTAAAAATATAGACTTGTCAGGTCTAGATACAAACAGGTGCTCCATTTTACAGAATCGTTCAATAAACGTATCATCTTTCTTCCATTTCAGTGATGCATTGCTGAATTGCTCTACCATATAAAATCTCAATAACACAACCGTACGTCAAACTTTGCGGCCGTAACACAACAAAATGTGAAACAGTTCAAGAGTTATCGGTTCACTTAAAAAGCGCCGTAGACGCAGACGGGGAAAGGGCAATGCATTTCCAGTCTGCTACAAGTACACAGAATATTCACACCATCGCTGCCTCTCGAGCGAGTCTGAGAGCTTATTGAGAGAGTCGAACTTGCGAATTTACAGGCGGGCAAGGTCAGAACAAATAAGACTTCTGCAGCATATGAATAAAAACAACATTTCCAGTGATTCTCTACACCTGCCACTTTGAATGCAATAGCTGAAGTAGAAGAAGTCCAAAAATCTGCGGGCTTCGGCAGTAACAAGTGATAAGCGCTCCGGTTTGCACAGCGGACGGAACAATGGCGGGTGTGTGTGTTTGCATGTGTCCGAATGCGTGACCCCCGCTCCCACCTGTGTTTGTTTTAAACCTGGTGGCCTGCTGACAGGGGTCACGAGCGCTCTAAAGCTGCAGCTGGGGGTGTGCAGAAGCCTGTCGGTGTAATAGTCATCCTTTGATCCAAGAGGATTTTTGCAGATGTCTCCCACACCAGAAGGCTTAAGCCGAGAGATGCAAACTATGACACAGTCCGCCTGTTTGCTTCTGTTGGCGGATCAAAGGCGCTCCGAGTCTCTGCATGTCCCGTAAACGCTGCCACCGGCTAATAAAGGAGTAATCCCGTCACTCTGAGCATAACACATATCATATGAGAATACCTGGAGGTCAGAGGGCGCTCCAGGCTGGCTGGAGCCGGTGCGTTGGAATTACCGAGGCTAAAGTTTCTGGAGGAGATTGACAGGAACTCGGCAAGTTGTTGTCGGGTGTTCATTTTCAAATAAACTAAACAAAAAGCTGAAGTTGCCGGAGCGCCGTCGCGACTTTAAAGTCCGACATTCTGCTGTTTTCTTATCTGATCGATGTTGATTGAAATTCTATCAGATTATCTGGTTCCTTGCCGTGGCCCCAGTATCTCTGCGCAGCAGATGAGGGTGCAGGCTTCTTAAGTCTGGGCCCTGTGGCAATCTTGCATCAAGTCAAAGCCTTGGCTCATCTTTATTCCATCACCCTGTGGACTTTCATTTATTTCAAAGATGGAAAGATGAGGCTTTTTTTGGGGGGGGGAGGAACGGACAGCCTTTGGGAGCAACTGCGATGATAGAAGGAGATTAGATCTATATTACCCCTGGTCATATATGTAGGGAAGAAGGACTGAGATAAAACATTTTTTAGCTTTTTTTGGGGGGAGAAAACCATCTTCAGCCAATCACCGTGATTTTGGGAAGAAATCAAATGAAAGTGTTTCAAGCATATATACCCCCTTCTGGCATTTCCTTCCTCGTGCCTTATACTTTCATTCTCATCTTCAAAAAAATAAAAAATCTCTTTTCATGCCTCGTTCCTCTATTACTTTCCTCATTTTACTTCAATATGTCTTATTCTTAACTCACTCCACGATCCTTTGAGGTTTGCTAACATTAGCACTTTAGCTAATTTTTATATAGAAACTAAGCTTCACAAACCAAATGTAGTATGTCAATGTTAGTCATCATGCTGGTGGTATCCCACATCCAAGTGGCTGTCAACATGCTAACATTAGAATGTTTTAAATATATTAGCTATGTTTAGCATAGTGAAAGTAGCAAGTTAATGTAAATGCTTGTGATACCATATTCTACTAACAGCATTTAAGCTAACCTTAGCATTTTAGCTTATTTTAGATTATACACTAATGTTGAATGAAGGAAGTCAATGTTAGTGAACATGCTAGTGATGCCCCTCAAGCTGTTAACTATATTTTAGGAAACCTTAGTACTGTTGCTGTTTTCCAGCTAATTTCTTCAGAAATACAAATTTTCCTCATTTTATTTCCATTTGTTTTATCCTTAAATGCCTCCACCGTCCTTTGTGGTTAAAGAGATAGTTTATGAATCCTCCTCTGTCCCCATCAGGCTCTCCCACTAGCCTGGTAAGTGACAGCTGCCGGCCTGACAAAGGGCCTGATAATACCCTGGATTTGTCAGGCTCTGACTTCACCCGTGTGTTCCTGTGACTGGTGCACCATCAGTGGCGCCTCTCCAGCTGAACCTCCCGCGCTTTGAGATTGCAGTCCTCGCCGAGGTTGAGCTGTGTGAACGGGTATCCATGGTTTCAGTCAGACTGCAAAGCAGCACATACGGAGGTCCTCGGGGGTCTTAAGAGGCCATCATCTGGGATGCCTGCCGAGGCCACAGTGGTGGCGTGACTGGGGGCTTGGAGCTCTGATTAGGAAGGGAGAGAAGCGACGTCTGTGGAGCTGCTCCTTCCAGCGGGCAGTCCGGCATGGCAGGGCTCTAGTGTGCAATTCATCTGCCGATTCCCGACGGAGAAAGATGTAAAAATAAGCCTGCCCCAAAGTGGAACACAGAAAAATGTCATCTAGGGAAATAGAGCTGATGATTATGAAGAAAACAGGCATTTCTTCAGTCTCATCTATGACCTTGTACGGTGCCTTGTGAAAGTATTCACCCCTCTTGGCATTTTCTGTGTGTTTGGCTACATTACAAGTTGTATTTAAAGGATTTTTAAATCTAAATTGTATATGTTGCATCTGCACAAAGAATCCTAAGTTGATGAAATTAAATAAGAAAACAATATGCTTAGTGAAATGAAATCCAACTTTGTCACACCATTTCTGAAAGGCCCCAGAGGCTGCAACACCACCATAAATATCCAAGAGCTCTCCAAACAAGTTAGGGACAAAGTTGTCCAGAGGTAAAAAAAAAAATAAAAAAAATAAAGGTTGGGTTATAAAACAAAAATATCAAAATCTCTGATGATCCCCCAGAGAACTGTCTAATCTATTTTTATCAAATGGAAAGAACATGGTTCCACCACGGACCTGCCGAGAGAGGGCCGCACACCAAAACTCTCAGGAGGAGGTGGTGGTGGAGTCGATCCACATGAAACCAAAACCATTATAACTGAGGTTGTTTAAACTATCCCTGACAAGCTGTTTACCACCTAGAAAGGCTGTAGAGGTAAACTTGCGTTGAGGTGTTTAAAGCTTTCTATTAGGGGTCTTCAACTCTAGACCTTGAGGGCCGGTGTCCAGAAACTTTCAGATGTGTCCCTGGTTCAACACGTCTGAAACAAATGGCTGAATCACCTCCTCAGTATGCAGTTATGTCTTGCTGATTGTTTAACTCAGGTGTGTTGACATCGTAGTCTAGACAAGGTTGGGCTATCGTTGTTGATCTCTTCAATGACTGCAACAATGAAGTTGCATCCTAGGAGTGCCAGACTGCAATGGTGTTCAGAAAAGTGTCAAGTGATTTGTGGATGTGAGAACGTCTGTAGTGCTTTGATGAGGTTAAGCAAGATGTCAATGACTAAGAGTAAGAACACTACTGATCTGGGTAGTAGTGTGTGAAGCGGTGAATGTACCCCGTTAGAAAAAATAACTAAATGAGAACATTCTGGAACTGACTGGAACTTTGCTAAGAATCACTTGAACTGTTGCTTTAGATGTGTTGATGGCAGCCAACTTCTGTCTCTGCATCAGTCATGTCTGTGTACAGTAAAGCTCCAGCCTATATCATAATCACGACGGTGCATGGAAATAACTAAAAACAAAAAGGGAGAGAAAGAAAGAGAGAGAGAGAGAGAGAGAGAGAGAGAACAGTGTTCTTAAGTGAGCAGAAAACCAGCCAGCATATTAACACGTTCTGCAAAACAAGCCAGTCGTTTTCCAGGCCGTCAGCTAATAAAGATTTGCTACGTTAATGTGGTGTTTGCATGACTCATCTTACAGTCTGCCACGAGTCAGCACTTCTTCTCTTCAGACAGACTGTACGCATTCATGAAGTCATAACCAGTGTTATTATTAGCCCATTGCGCAGTGTGGCTTGCATTGATCTTAAAGGGGAAAACCACTGCTCATTCCAATGTAAATTAAATTACAGTTATCCACTTAAACAGTTAAATCTACAAGTACTGAGGGCTATAAACTTGGGGAAAAAAAGAAAGAAGATGTTCCACAGTTACTTGAAATGTAAATTTGAAGATGTTTTACAAAGCACAAGAGGTAGAAGAAGTTCATTATCTAACTTTTATAGGTTTAGCTAAATCTAATTCAGTCTAACACAGTTTAAACTCCACATCGAGTGCTTTATTTCCATCCTGTCAAACAGACTTAAAATACAAAAAAAAAAAAAGACATCAAAGGAAAGTCAGCGTCAGGTTCACTGCATGGGAACAGAAAACTCTCTGCAAACAGAGTTAGCCCTGATGGTTCTGAAAATCTCAATGGTTCATTCTCAGCAGTCGGTGTAAAGATGGAGCTCTGTGAAGCATGGGCCACTGACGGCAATGAATTGATTCAAAAAGAGAAAGTCTTTGCAGAGCAAGAGACGAACTTTAACGCCTGCATTCCGTTCAGGGCAGGGCCTCTTCGCACAGAGACAAAGGCGCAGCAGTGTGAGTTGATCGTCTACGATAATTACATGTGTGAAACTTGTAAGTACCTGTCGTAAAAAAAAATCAAGTGGTGGATTTTGCTTCTGACCCCAATAACTCAAAAAAATGAAACATGTGAGTCAACCTGACTGCTGAATTATGCTTTCTTTTGTAGTATACAACATTACACCTGAGGTAACTCTCCATTCCATGGTAAGAAATCCAAAGAAAAGGTGTTGAAGCTGTACGCTAAGGTATCCAGCTAAACAGCTTTTATGAGATATCAGTTATCTGTCAATAAAATCCCTGACAACATCATATATGAAGATGGTTATTAGCTACGCTGCTTTGTGCAACCTAAAACAGTTGGCATGCAGGTTTCTTTACGAGTCCTCAAATCAAACGGCAGATACCTGCAGGTTTTTTATTGATCGCCATGTTAAAACCCGAGAAGCTAAAGCATTCGGCTTCAGTCACTGAATGAAACAAACACCATCGACTACACGGAAAATTGAAAACGTGTTCACAACCCTGAAACCGACAATCTCTATGCATTTTATTTCTATTCAAACTTAAGTTAATTGTAGCATCTGTATTTCATCGCATTGATTTGAATATTGCAAGGCACTAAACCTATATGCAATAGGAAAGTGAAAGTGGCCTATTTTCTAACCCTGAAGTTCCAGTTCAAACCCTTGGCGAACGTGCGTTGGCTTTCGACCTGAGGCCAATCAGCTGCCTTGCCTCCCGTTTACGTTAACAACACCCTCTCAAACTGAAGCATCTATCAGCTGCCCCCATTGCATTTGTCTGACCACCGCAAAAAGATGGGTTTCTCAAGTAAAACACAACACACATGTCAGCACGGCAAATGTAAAAAAGAACAAATTGAATGTTTTTTGGTATTCTGTGCTGCTAGAAAAAGAATCGAAAAGGAAGTTGAACATTATTTATAAGAAATGACCTTCAACTGAATGCACAGCTAACGGAGCAGACTCAGGACATAGCCGGAAAAAATGTCTTCTGTGGTTTATGCGCTACTCCAGGTGAACAAATCCAAAGGTTTTTATACAACGTACGAGATTGGTGGTTGTTTAATGCAAATATATGGGAACCTGTCAGAATATGAAGGAGCAGATTGATCTACTCAACACATACAGATATTCACATGAGCCCAAACCTCTAGTACTTGTTTGCTTTTCTGGTACATTACCAAAGCGACACACTCTGACAGACTACCTGTAATGAAAAGCTAACATCAGAATTTAAACAGGCTCAAGAAGCAAAGGTCGATTGGTTGTATATTAGATGAGATTTCAAAAATGTATCACTGCAACAGACCTGTCTTCTTAGGTTTGCTTTCATACTGTGGGATTTTTTTTTCCTTCTTCATTTTCTTCTTTTTTTTTGCCAGCATGTACAGCCAGTTTTAATCCTTTTTTAATGACTAACAAGCAGAGCAGAAATCCTGCCTTTTATTAGGGCACTCGGGTTTCTCAGGTTCATTCTAGGAGGCTTACACCTGTAAAGAATCTCATTTACTTCGGCGCGACGTCACGCTGAGCCGAATACAGACGATCGCTCCCTTTTCCAAATGTCAGAGCCCTGACGCTCAGCATGTGAACCACGAGCCGGCCGTAAATAATTCACATCAGCCCCGCGTTGCTTCCCTCATTGCCCTGTACGCATCCCAACAAGTCTTCTCCTGAACAGCCCTCCCATCTCACCCCACTGTGTGCCGCCACTAGTCCTTCTATACATAATTAACGAGAGAGACGCTGTGGGATGTCCATCACCCAGAGCCGACAAGAGCCGGAGCCACTTTAAACAATAAAAATATTGATGGTGGGTGTAATAAGGCAGAATTAAAAAGATGGATTTGAATGATTTTTTTCTTCTTTTTATTCTCCCACCCCCCCATTCGGATAGTTTCAAGTTGAAGTTACGTGGAAACGCAAAGAGGTTGAAGGTTGAGATTCCTTCGGTGCTCTCCACTGACATTTCCATTACCGGATTAAGTGTTGGAGTCTCCAGAAAGAGGGGTAAACAACAAAAAAACAGAGCAGGTCAGAGGTCATGACATTTAGTAATGACCAGAGAGACGAAGAAAGAAAAGAAACATGTCTGGCAGAGTTCTTTCAATTGGGACTATCAATATCATGTAATAATCGATGTGAAGGTCAAGAAGCTGGCAGATACTGACAGATGGAGGACGAAATGAAGAATATGGAGGAAAACGGTGGAGGGTGAAAGGAGGAGGCGGAGGCTTCCGGACGCAAATGAAAGGTCAAATCAGAGCAACCCATTTATGGAAAAGAATAGTCTGGATTGTTCTGATCAATATGGAAATCAGCTCCATTTGTCACGATTTCTGATTGAGTTTGAGAACACACTGCCTCTACTTTGCTTAAAAAATATATATATGTGGATTTCCTTCCAAATGTTATTTTATTGTGCTGTGTCACACAATGTTTTCCACCAAAAACAAATTGTTAATCATATGATTGATTTATGGCATTTTAGAAATTCAAAAGTGAAGTACTCTACATTTAATAAGCAGGTCACGAATGCATCTGAACCACATCAGAGTTCACTACACCCGAACAGAGACCTGGGTTTTTAGGCAGGTCAGAGTTCGTTAGTGTTCAATTGCGCATTCACATCTCCCCAAGCAAAACGGACCTTCTAGGCAAACAAACTAGAGTTGGATTAAAGCGGACTAAACAGAGCTGGTGTGAACGCACCCTGGGTGTGTTTCAGTGTAGCAACATTTTTTTTTTGTTCCTCCAATGTTTGTTGTTTGTAACTTTTTTAAATAATTGTTTTTTAACTACCTATGTTATCCATATAAGGCATAGGGGTCATGGAAAGTGGACAACTAATTTAGTAAGATTGTTGTCAAATTCACAGATTTTGAGACTTAGCTCATATAACAGTGTTTATGTCATAAAATAGTCTAATTTACTTTAGTAAACTAATTGAAGCCAGTAAGAGTCAACCTCAAACAAAACTGACTGAACAAACTTTACGCGCTGCATTGTAAGCATGACTGAAAAATACATGAATTATGAAAGTATAAGGATGTGCTATACATTTGTTTTTACCAGTAAAATTTGCAATTTGTTAATTTCCTCAATTTCACCAATCCTGTTTATCTTGACCACATTTAAAAAAGTTAGAATAAAATTACTTGATCGAGTACGTAGGTTTGTAAAACTTCTTCCTTCCTCTCCAATCAACCTGAAAGGGGTTTTGTATATGTTAATACCCCCTCAACCTATGACCCCCAACATTCGTGACGTCATTATCAATCCAGCCAGACATAATATGGAGCTGACACCATCATGATCTATGGCCATCATGGCTTTTTTTTTTTCTTAATGAAGACATTACGTTGCCTTAAACTGCTAAAGCCCCGTCCAGCCTCAGCCTGCCTGTCACTGGATTTAATGGGACTGTGCATCCATCACCTCGGTTCAGACATCAATCAATCAATCAAAAAAGTCCATCTGACAGCTGGTGGCGCCCCCCACCCCCAACGCGTTAGCATGATCATTATAGCCATGAAAACACACTTATTCTCATTGGCTGTGAATATTTTTTCAATTATCACCATGACTGGGGGGCATCATTCCCCCTGTGACCGACATGCTAATCAGGACCAGCAGCAGTCAATAATCAGAGGCATGAAAAAGGCCATCGGGCATGGAATTGGTCAAGTATATTTTTTATTCTAATGAGGTATACATTAAATAACTTAGCCCTGTTTTATGAAAGGTACCTGTCAAAGTAAACAGACAAGAGTAGATCTTATAGTCCGGCCCTGGTAAAATGTGAGAAAGTTCCAAAGACTTGTCTTCTCAGGCAGGACAAAGTGGATCTCTAAGTGTTTTTTGTCCTCTTCAGAGATTTAGTGGACCATAAGTCCTCATGCTCCATATAAAAGAGGGCAGCGAGGTCAACTGTGACAAGCTTTTAGCCCACAAGTCAGACGCCATGGCAACATTCCAGGTGCACACACTACCTAATGAATCCGTCCTCCCTGTGCTGGGGCAGGAACACATCTAAAGAAAGTTTCAGTGGATGCAGCAGTCCTGTCCTGTTAATGTTTCAGGCCAATGGATGTGAAGCAGATTAGACTAAAGTTTGTGTGGGTCTCAGTTAGGGCTGTGCAAGGAACCGATAACACCGTGCAGCAATAGACACGTGATGAACATCAACAGATAATACATCTGATAGAATGTATTATCTGTTGATGATTATCTGATATTATCTGTTATTCAATCATTTGACTGACACAAAATCACACGGCATTTTGGGGGATGTAAGGATTTATCTAGTCAACCTCTCTCTAGGTTGGTGACATCAACTAATTCACTGACTTTTTGGTTACCTAGCAACAACAGTGCTTAATAACTGCTTAAAAATAAAAAAATTGGTGTGGAGTAAAAACTGTGGATACAACATCACACATCATTCTGGGGGATGTAGGCAGAGGAAAGGCTGAACATCTCACAGCCAGCTAAGCTACGTAGGTTGGTGATGTTAACTAATTTACTCTTTGGTTACCTAGCAACAACCTGTTCAGTAACTTGCGCAGCAGCAGTTTCAGGTTTCGCCACTGTGCCTCATAACTGATTAAAAATAAACAATAATTGCGTGAAGTAGAAACTGTGGATAAACAGGAAAGGTCATACTACCAGTTAAGAAGTGTGTCAGATATTCAAAACAAAAAGCTAATCAATAATTTTCATTATTAACTAATATGAAATGATTATATCCCGATACGTTTACCAGCCATAACATCCAGACTTGTGTCAGTGAGTATTCAGAGATCTGATACCTGCCAACAGATGGCTGATAGGGGAAACAATCAGTCACTGAGCCACGCAGTTAGCAATTCATCCACATCAGGTGGGTGTTCTGTCTGCCTTGGTTTGTCTTTCCTAGCAGGGTGACTTCTGGACTTCCCCAAAAATGAGCTGCTATCATAAACTGGATCATGGTGTAATCTCCTCTAATCCTCAGACAAAGACTAAGTGCTTCTGAGTCAGAGTAAACAGAGCAGTGAGGAGGAACGGGCGGGGCGGCGGGGGGCGGGGGGTAGGAGGGGGATGAGACGGCTTGTACACAACCAAAGTCTGTGTTCTAAATAAAGGAAATCTATCTCATTTTGTTCCACTTGTGAGGTATTCCTGCTTGCAATTTAAGCAAACAGAAGAAGGAACAAGTATCTTCATGAGAATTGGCCACAGAGACAAAAACATAAAAAAGGCAAAGTAATTCTAATAAACTTTCCTCTTGTGGGGTCTTCTATTTTTATCTAATAAGACATCGTACACTTTGGCCACCATAAGCATTTAAAGACTAAAACCTCAAAAGGGGCGATGGATAGGGATATTTACACAAAAGACAAACACCAAATGTTCCTTGTAATGCCAGAAAGAATAAAGCCTTTGCCCAAGGAATGCCTACTACTGATTTCTTAGCTAAAAGCAGCTATGAAACCATGGTGACAAAACACTGTCACCTTCAGGTGGTCTTAGGAACGGATGTCAGGGAGGAAGCTGTTGGTGTTCTCCAAGGCCCAGACAAGCCACAGGGGGATTAGCCCTTTGTGCTGATGAAGGAGTCCAGGCGGTCACAGGTTCAACCACAGATGGCAACCGCTACTACTAGATGATGTGTGAATGAATGCAGTGGTGAGTCAGAGCTAAATGAAGATGCTGTCACTGGCATCTGCCTGCAAACACACACTTATCTGAGAACACGCACACACTCATTATCCTTCACCGGTTCCCCTCCACAGTCCTGTATGTAGGGCAAGAGGGCACGGGAACAAAAGTATTAAGTGGAAGTGAGCCCTTTAATTACAGGCCTGTGTTTGGAGAGGTTTCAATAAAGCCGAGAACAATAGAAGCCTTCAGTAATGGTCAGCCTGCTGAGTTAACACACACATCCTCGAGCTATGACAGAACACACACACACATCATGGTGGAACAAGGAGATCAGGATGTCACAGAATTTAGAGATGACCCAGGGAATCGGCTGGTGACCGGGATCTGACAGATTATAGGTTTAGGTCCGTTTTCAGCGAGTGATTCCAGCACTACCAGGCTGTAGAAACAATTCTCTTTTACTGTTAGTGAGGTGGGTTTAATCTCCATTCACAATATTAATAAGGTGTTTACAAATGGAGGCAGAAAAAAACACGGAAATGAAGGAAGTTATTTCTCGGACAAGTTGAAACTTTGGCCGTAGGATATCAGGGAAAACACGTAATTCCGACAACGTTGTGGAATCAAAGACGATATTGATTACGATTAATTTTCCTGACATAATACCATCCCTGCTTTTGAAGTTCAGCATCTCACCTGCTTCAAATACGTATCCATTGAGAGCAGTGAATGTTTGTCCAACACACCAAATACTTTAGTTGCATGCAGAGCCTTAAGGCATGGTACTTAAGACATTGGTACTGTTTTCTATGAAACCAGTCCCAATGTGGACTGAAAGTAAATTATTTACTGTAATAATTACCATTACATGTAAAGCTTAAGTGTGTAAAATATCAACACAGAGGTATAATTGCCGACATAATTTACACATCATAGAAAGATAACTGCATGAAAATGGACTATCAAAAGGAAATGAGCTTATTTTACATCTTTTGCTCTTTTTATGTGTTCCTGTAAATCGCTAAAGACCGAAGGCACCTTCCTGAGAGCAGAGCCATTAAAATTAAAATCCTAACAGCAATATGCTCCATAATACGGTGTAGTTAGCAGCTTTGAGGATAATAAAGAAGTGATAAAAAACGAGTCTACTGGCTCTCTCATGGTCCCTGAGTGTGAGGATGGGTGTTATTACGTGGCTCCTTTTAGGAGGGAATGTGTGAAGGAGGAGACCTATATGGGAAAAAAATAAATTAAAAAAAAACCTGGAAGAGATTGTGACAATGTGTCCGTTTGAAAATTGACAGCTTTGCCTGTCAGTGCATCTTGACAAGCTTAGGGATAACTGTAGATGCATGGAAAATTGATTTGGAGCTCTGTGGATTTGACAAAAAAATAAAAAATAATAGAGTGAGCGAGCGAGAAGTTGGGTGAAAAAAAAAATCCTCTCTCTCACTTATCCCCTCACTGTCAGAACTTCAAACACATGCATGATACGACAGCAAAAAAAAAAAAGGTAACAGTTTCTATTTCATGTTCTTAAAAGTCATTCTTAAGCAATGGATAGACTGTCGGGCACTGAAAGGAAGCAGTCCATTATCATCTTTTAGCTTCCACTCCCCAGCTCCATTTTAAAGCAAAGTATTTGGAAAGGTGATATTCTGCAGAGAGAGAAAGGAATTTTTCCAAATTTCTGGTGGGATGACTGTGTCAACAGGAAAATCAACTAAAGGTTAGGGAACCGTGTCCCCCAACATTGTAAAGTCATTCTTGGAAGCTGAAACCAGCGAAGCTCTCGACATAGTCTGATGAACACCAAAGTGTTCCTAAAAACAACTTTAATGAATCCCGAAGACCAGTAAATTATGGCAAAGCTCAACTTGAACCACACTGTGAGATCTTGTAAAAATTAATGATAGGGGAGAAAAAAATAGACTGAAGTGTAAACGAGAAGGCAGCAACTTTAATGTGCAAACGCAGCTGGTAGTAAATGGGGCCTGCCAATTGGCGGGGGTTCACAGAATGCAGATCTCAAAGCAGGGCGTGGCTGCGCTGCTAAAAACAGAACCCCCCCACTTCCCACATCCACCAAATAGATTATAACAACAACAACAACAACAATAATTTCATTTTTAAGACCAATCAAAGCTAAAAGGTTATCATGGTTTGTTCTTGAGGCGCTGTCACATTTTTTTTTATCTTACCATGTTTGCTGGAATGTTTCACGTTGGTCTAAATGTGAAAAAAGGAAGCATATTTTTGTGGAACATAAGTGTTTGTGTTGCTTTTGATGTGTATAGTCCATGTTTATCAGGATGAGGGTGTGAAGTTCATGCTGTTCTACTGTGACAGGATGGAGTATTGTACTATGGCAAAGCAATCCTATGGCATTTTTTCATTTGCCATGGTTGATCACCATTGTGCTGTACGTTGTAAATAATTGTCTTCATATGGTAAAATTTGCTGCACACAAACTGGCGTAATGTGAAAAAAAAAGTTTCAATTGAAAATTTGCAAAGTATACCAATTACGATTCAACTGACAAATCACCTCATTCTGCCACAAAAATCATAAAAACAGTTGTTTTATTTTTCAAAATTGGCGCATTTCCATTCACCGGATTTAGTTTCGCAATTCCAATTTTATGGTCAATGGAAAAGCAGCTAGTAAAACACGTGGCAAATACACAATACAGTGACTGGGATATAACTTTTGGTTCTGAGAACAGAAAATATTTACTCGTTAATAACAAAAGTTATGATCACAGATAAAAGGCCAACTGAATTAAAAAAGCAACAAGTTGTCATCTTAACATAAATGAAAAAGTATCAAAATTTAGTTTCGAGTAAAAAAGAAATCCCATGTCGAAAACTTGGGATTTCTTTCTTAGTTAATGCATGTTTTAAATGCTGATGACGTTTAGCCCACCCTGAATTAGCTTTATGAGAGCCAGCTGGGGTTTTCTGATACGTTTGCTATGCTTACCTTCATATTTCTTTTGGCTGTTTAGCTTTGGAAACATGGTGACTCCACTGTGACAGTAAGTTTACACAAGAATGAGTTCATAGTGGCTCATAACTGTTAGAATATATCCCTGTGGGTGTGATATTCCAAACTTCTGCAGTATAAATTGGTTATTGCTCCACTAGGTCCAATACTCTGCACCTCTCCAGGTATTCCACTCACAACAGCTTCACAGAAGCTCTCTAATGGTTTGAGAAGGTTATTCCTCCTTTAGATTCATTTCCTGGAATAAATAGGAACTGTAGACCTTTAATCTTCTGGCAAAACATCGTCTGACAGTTAAATTAACTTACATCCAAGGACATGTAGTGTGATGTCAAATAAATTAAGTTTATATCAGTTTCACCAAGCTAACTGTGTGTTTGTAGTTTTAACTTCAAACTGTTCTACATTATAATGTATGAAAATAACTATGTGGATCCTGGTGTCATGGTAGTTTTCTATTCTTAATCTGCACATCCATGTACTAGAGCCGGATGATACAGTTGAATCGTTTCACAAAATAAGGATTACATATCAACAGATATCGATAATTATTGATATATATTTTATGTTTTAAATATCTTTTATCCAGTTTGTTTATTACAACCCCATCTGAACAAAAGTGATATTACAAATGTTAAGATTGCTGCTCTCATTTGGCCCTGAAGGCGTTTCGTCAAACTCCACACCCAAACAAAGATCACACTCAGATCACACCCAACCGTTTTCTCCCTAAAGATGAACTACCTGATTCCAGCCTTATTTCAGCCCATTGATCACGTCTTATACAGTTTGAGATAGACGGCCGACGTTGAAAGAAGGGGCCACGCCATTAGAGCCCCATCTCATCCATTTCGCTGCAGATCAATGGGACGGTTACTGAAATGGCCCTCGGAGCAGCGTGACTGTATCAGACACACACCAACTCTTCTTTTGCTCAACCGAGCTCGTCCACGTCCTCCCAGGCCTGTCCTCTCTCACCTCGTTTGAGACGGCACTACGACCTGGAACAGTTAGTGCATAAAAAAAAAGAAATAAATGCTAATGGTGCCTGGAGAAGGTTTTGTTGGCCTGCGTCCTTTGTCATGCCACTCTGATTAACAGGTTGCACCAAAAACAAAGTCCTTTTATGATAAAGCAATGAATCTTTTCGAACACTGCCATGATCCCTTTTAATAAAATTAAGGCTCGTTCTGTAAAAGAAAGCATATGAAAAAGAGAACAGTCGAGGGCTTGTAATTTGGACACAAAGGTGTAGCATGACTTCAGCCCTGAAGTGGATCAACAGCCTGTCATTAAAGTAACCGTGATGGTGATGGCCTCATCTTTTGAACCGCAACAAGGCTCGTGCTCGCTAGCGCCAATAAACTGTAAGGTTTTACATGTTTGTGGATTAAAAAACGCTAAGACATTTTCTATATACTGATCGCTTAGCATCCTTTTAATGAGATGCAAAAATAAAACTGTGTGCACTTTTGCTTACTTACTTTTTCTTTGCTTTCAACAAAATACTTTGAGTTGCCATGGCTAAGCATCCCCACCACCAACCAGTTAAATCCACGTCGCACATTTTTGTCGGTGTTACGATTTAATCGGACCAAAATGCAATGAGGGATCTGGGATGTTGTTGGCCAAAAAATATTTAGTGATGAAGAAAAGAAACAACGAGTAACAGAGGAAGGCATGTAGAAAAATAAATGAAAGGCAAAAGAACAGTGAAAAAGGAGCTTTAATTGTAGAGGGGGGAGGCGGAAATAACAAAAGGGACCAAAAGAGTGAATTTCAGGTGAGTGGGTGCAGCTGAGGAAGGCAGCAGGTAGAGGCAAATGAGGAAATGATAAACAGCTGGGAAGGGGAGCAACCTGGCAGGCAGGTGGAAGGCGAGAGATAAATAAAGTAGATAATGAAAAAGGGGAAAAGCTAATGACAGCTAACAAACGAGCACTAATCTAAAGATACAATCCAGAAGCACAAAGAGAAAAAAAACAATCAACTGGTGAAATGAACGGAAACAAGCAAAGAAGAAAATATCAAACATGATTCTCAATTCTCAGTGCGTTAAGATACCAGTCAGATGTGTGGAAACATTGGTATGCAAGTCTTTTATAAGATTTCTTTTTTTTTTTTTCTTGTTTTTTTATATGTCGAGTTGTGTATCATCTCTTTGTGGACCACGGGTCTGTTGAATAAAGTAATCAATCAATCGATTGCTCCAGTTGTTGACTGTGTGTTCTATGACTTTGTATTTTATGATTTCATGATGTAAAGCATCTTGAACTGCCTTGTTGCTGAAATGTGCTAAACAAGTAAACTTTATTGATTGATTGATGACTGTATGTTGTTTGTATGACTTCTTATTGTGTTTTTATGATGTTAAGCACTTTGAACTGACTTGTTACAAATAAACTTGATTGATTGAACAAACAAAAACACGTAACATCTAAACATCTGCAGATCAAAACAATTTTGCTTAAAAAAAAGGAAATACTGTAATAAAGCAAGAGCATTGTATTTTTACTTAAGCTTATCATACTGTTAAAATTTCGCTCTGACACTCCAACAAACTGGATATGTTACAAATATGTAAAGAAATACCAGCAGAGGGCTTTCTGTGACATTGGATTTCAATAAACCTTTTTTGTTGTTGTTATTGTTGTTCTTTTGTAAATTTATACACATAGACGTGAATTCTCCCACCCTGGTATTCTTTTCAGCGCAGACTGCCCAATGGAAACCCTTCAAAGAGAGGGAATGAAATAAAGCTGTCAGAGAACCGAGATTAAAAGCACCACCACATATTAACAGCAAAATCTCATTCATGCAGCTTAAGCTGGGTAGCTGCAGGGACTTTGGCGCTATGGTAACCTCAAAAAGTTAAGGATGAAGGGAGGTTTGAATGGAGAGCAGCAAGAAGAGAGACTTTTTAACCTCTCAGTGTTCACATGATTCCATTAAGCCTCTGCAAGCTAATGCAACAAAGGCAGCGAGTCAAGAGACGGACTTTCTATCAAATGAGTTTCAGCTCTTCTATTCAGGCAAAACCAAAATATTTACCCTGAATCAGACAACTGTAACAAAGTTTACTCCATGTAATGGCTTAAAATTTGCTGTTATGCTTGTGTGTTGTAGTTGTATCTGTTTGCTACAGATATTCTCTTTTGCCAGTTCAAACACAAAAATCCCATCAAGTATTTGTGTCTAGTTTCTTAGTACACTTTGGGGGGGGGAAGGACAAAACTACTAAGTATCTTTTCAGGAAGATAAAGGACCTTGTTTTAAGCCAATGATTCTTGAATATTGATTAAAAAAGTACTAGTTTATTGACAGATTATTTCAATTGTAACAAGACATTTTTCCCATTTAAGTGAAAAGAAATCAGCCAGTGGAACTAATATTTTGTTATTATTATTATTATTATTATTATTATTATTATTATTATTGACTTAAAACAAGTGCCTATATCTTACATACAAGTTACTGTTAAGTTAGTCTTGCCATATATCAAATATGGCAAAACTAACTTTGCCGATGGTGCAAATATCTTGCACCATCTTGATTGGTGCAAGATATTTGAACTAGAAACTTGGTAAGATTTTGTGTTTTTGCAGTGGATCCACGTATACCTGTTGTCATTTCTTCTCACAAACAAACAACTTTCTTCCTGTGGCTCTCTTCTTCATCAATCTTCACAGTTGCCTCTACCACCCATCCGGCCAACAGCCTGTGTGGCAATTCAGAAGGCCGCCGTGGGCGGTGCTGCTTCGGCGAGGGAGCTGTCCCGTTGCCATGCCATTTAAATCCGGGGCCAAGGCCCTCTCTATTGTCCGCTGCTGTACGGAAGCCGGCACCAACACTCAGATCGGCCGGTCCTCGTGCTGTTCCCTGACCTTTTCAAGCACCCAGCTGGCACTAAATGCAGAAATAATTATTATCCAAATGACTCAGGCCAGCGCTGTCCCCTCTTTGTGCACCGAGGGGGAATTAAGGGACGAGGAGGAAGGGGTGGGGGCCGGGGGGCTCTTAAGGGCTGGGGAGATGGCAGACAAAGAGGACCACTCAAAGATGGGTCTCCAGCTGCCTTCAGCACTGTATATTATCTTGTCTGCTTCCTTTCAACATATCAATCCCCTTGATGAGTCAATATTGTCCTACTGACAAGTACATGGGTAGCAATCCTTTTTGTGGGCTCAACTGTTTATCAGAGTGCTGTAAGACTATCGTTTTATACCTTTGGGTATAAAAGATATAAAAGGTTTGGGATTATGTCTTTGGCAAAGAGGTTGATTGATGCATTAGAGAAGAAACCTGAAGGCATCTGGTCATTCTTCACAAGTCACCATTTTGAACTGAACCTGATCAGTCTTTGTACAATGTCCTCAATGGAATGATATAAAAAAGGTGAAATGGTGATATGGATATGATGCTGCATAATAATGTGGGTTGTGTTAATTACTGTGGTTCACACTAGAGGTCAAATTGTGTTTTCATTAGGCTTTTGCAAAGTAGTTATGAGCTAGAGGAAGCTGTGCTACACATTCCTCAGCTTTGTCCAAATAAATGTAGGGAAAGGCCTACTGGTTTAGCAAAATGTTAATCGTTTACATACAAACAAAATTTCCTGATCTGCTCCTCCTAGTTTTACACAGTGCACTTTCTGCCTTCAGACGCCTCTTGGGTTCTTGTAGACAGATGCGTAACTAGTCCTGCATTCGTCCTTCACCATTAACACTGCATTACTGGATGTAAGACATATCCAGGAGTAAATCCTCCACAATCAAGAAAAAGTGGCAACAGCAACTGTGGAAAAGGTCTGGACCTAATTGTCTGCACATTATGAAGAGCATTTCTGTTTTTCACCCGTGAAAAATGACTTGTGATAAATAAAGTTCACTGTAAACGCTAAATCGTGACAAATGAAAGCTTTACAGCCTTTTAAAACAGATAAAAGGAGATACCCAAAACTAGGAATATAAAAATATCATACAGACAAAAAAACAAAAACAAAACTGAAAACAGATGAAAACCTTGTGCAGAGGGAAAGGTCATGGCCAGGAAGGGGCTCTGAATGCACTAAACTAAACTCAAAACAGATTTATATTCAGCAACCGTACAAGTCCAGTAGAAACAGAAAACATAAGATTAGAATTTGTTATGGATTTTCATATCAATTGAAGTTTAATTTCTGAATCTGCACTCCTCCTTTGTCTTAAGCTAGGTGCTCTGGCTTTTTTACCTCACCATCACTCAAGAGAGAAGATGCAGTACACACTATGTGTTTGAATATTCAGTCTTATATATTCAATATATATTCAATATACATGTTGGACAAATTAATGTTAATATATTTTCCAGTGTAATATTGACCAAATCAGAAAAAAAAAAGAAAAGAAAAGAAACCCGGCGGTAAAAACCGGTTGATGATCACATGACTCGTGATGAGAAAAAAAGTGTTTCCTTTGCAGTTTTGCAAAATACATTAATTTCGACACGACTGAAAACAGCCCCACCTAATTCTCACGCAAATTGTAATTCCAACTTGCAAAATTTTAAAGTCAATGGACGTGCAGCTAGTGCTGACCTGCAAGAAGAACAACACTACTGCTACCGCTGCCTATACAGCCGCAAGTAAGAGATGTCTGCATTTATATTTATGATTTTCTCCATGGCACATACTGGCATGTGTGGGCCTGCTATAATCTACATACATAATTTTCATATTCAACCCTTGCATTCTCTTAATTCCTGCTGAAACAGGTGCAGCGTTTTATAAAAGCTCCACTGAGATCCGCAGCCTTTGCTACAACCTGAACTCTATAAATAAACACAGATCAAAGGGGAGTCCTGAAAGTGCTGCAGAGACACACCGCTTTAATAAAGTTCACACCAGCCTCTTAAAAACCTGAAACTTTCACCCCTCCACCTCCGTTTAATCAGTTCCTGATGCAAGCTGCGGCCCGGTGCGTCGGAAACCGAAATGGGAATGCTCCACAGATGTCGAAGCCGTCCAAGTGCAGGAACGCCTGTTGGACACGCAGAGCAAGGGATGGAGAGGGACGACAGCAAATGCAGAACTTCAAAGCTCAGGCATGAAGAGGAGAAAAACTCTGCGGATTTTGTTCCTTTCACCTCGAATACGCTCGAGGAATGCAGAAGAGGCTCCGTGAGAGAAAGATGTCTTTGAACAGAAATGTATGCCCTATTGTGAAATCAGGGACGGTGCAGCACCGACAGAAGGGTAAGGAAGCGGGAAAGATGAAGCCATTACTGTGAATAAGTGCAAAAATTATGTGTGCAAAGCACTATGACACAATCCCTGCTGGAGGTTGAAAGAGGAAGTAGTATACCATTTCCGCAGTAATCGCGAATGTAGCTGAATTCAACTCTCTATTGTAGTCGGAACCAAGAGTCTACAGTGCTGCCCAATAAAGATGTTGCATGTTATTGTTTAAATTTGGAAATTTTTCTTGTTCGCGAAATGCCAGAGGGCAAAAAGATATTTCTTTCACTTGTCATCCATAGTCCCGCTGCCGGATCAATTCTCTTCACAAAATGGAACCTGGATATGTAGATTTTATTAATGTAGTGTGGTGTGGTGAGCCACAACAAAGACAAAATAATGCAGATAAAACTTTGATATTCTTTTTTCTTGCTTTGTGTGTCGGTACACAGATCCGTTGCCATAGCATCTGACTGAGAACAGCTCCACTAGTGTTATACGGATTCAACACCAGAAAACACGCAAACACACAAAGAACGGAGCAGTCAGTCCATCACAGTTTTATGCTTTCAAGTTTGATGTTTGTTTTGCGATTATTATTAATTGATTGTCTGAACACAATGTTGGTTGATTAGCTAATATAAACACCTGCTCTACTGATGATCTGTCAGAGAGCTGGTGTGTGGGTCGCCTTTTCTTAAACTCAACTCAAACATGCAGAATTCTGCAGAACATCTACATGTTAAGGTTATCAAAGTCAAGCTAGCATAACCAACCTACTTCTTCTCCCTCGCTATATATATATGTTTTAGTAAAACTAAGATTTAGCAGGCTATGTTGACAACTTGATAGCTAAAACCAGTGATGGTCAACGTCGATGAGGAGTTTTTCGCAGGACCTTGCGCTCGTGATGTCACATTTCAACGTGTCTATTGTCCGCCAGCCATCACATGAAAACAGCAATACAAATGGGAACGATACACAACAATAAGGATGTCCGCTCCGTATTATCATCGAGTCTCTATGGTGAAATGCTCAGGCTACAAGGGATGCTGCAGATTCCTCCCCAAAGATTTTTATCTTTACAGAATGCCACAAGAGCTTTTGATGCTCAAATCACTCATGAAAGTTTAATTTATTTGCTTTGTTTTGCTTCAGGGCCAAAAGACCAATGAATAAAAGGGGAGAAAAAGCAGGTCTTATCAGTAGCAGGAGATGTAGTCTAGCTCTGTCTTCGCAGGATTGTAGCAATGTCTCGGCTCATAGGTACGTAATAAAATAAATGTCACGTTTGCAGAAGTATTTAGGAAGGCTTACTGAAGCTGAATACAAAAGAAACGTGATGTTTTTTATTGACTCTGACCAACCAGAGATTGTTGGTACAGAAAAAGGCAAGTCCACATCAGATTTTCTCTTACAACCTGGGGGAACAATTTGCTGTCTTTCATATTGTGAAAAATCACCTTCTGACTTGTGATATAAAAGGAGTGATCCAGAAAACACACACATACACACACTTTGGTGGAGTAATGAAAGCAATGGAGAGTGGATTTGAGGAGATTAACCTACCAGCACTTATATTTAAATGCCTCTATCTGGCCTTGCTTCACCAAATCACATAGAAAATGTTAAGAAGCAAAGAAGGGAACAGTGGGGTTGATTAGATTGAGGGGAGGAATTAGGCGTAAGCCGAGGCGCTTTCAGTTATTTAAATCTGCCCCCTTTGTCAAGGTACACAGCCAAAGCGCCGCAGAAACTTATTCCAAGGCAGCGAATAAAACGTCTGAAATTAAAAGGAGCAGATAAGTGAAAAATCTCCCTGCTGCTCAGCCATGTTCATTAGCTCAGCGCTGTTCAGGTAATGGCTGAAAATAAGGAGCGATGAATTGGATTGTCTTGTGTTGGCAGGCGAAGAGCTGAAACAGATGCAGCCCACTTTTAATTAAGGCCAACTCTGAAAGGGGTCACTCAGTAATGAAGAAGAGGCAAGGTCGGGAGGACTGGGGAGAACTGTGGCTCGACGTCAGCCCTAAGGGGAGGAAAGATAGAAACACAGCCACACGCATTGGAAAAGCACGACTGCAAGGTGACTTTAGAAGGCAGCTGGATTCAACGCTTTTCAGATTGTTATCTGTGAAAGATTTTAAAACCATGTATTAATTAGTTAAATGAAACCTGGGGTGTTTCCACACCTGATAGTCTGGCAGACTCGGTTCAATCGGGGACCAAAGTTGCAGCAATTGATACGTTTTCAGCTGGTGCAGTTCTTTTTTGCACTGCACTTTCTCAAAGAATCCAAAACCTTTGAAAAAAACTGTTTACATGTGAACCTCTGAGGAGGACACTGTAAACAAAACTGTAGCTGCGTTAGATTTTAACGCTTGTAGGATTTCTTTTATGTTTTTGGCAAAAGACCACAAGCTGTTTCTACCTTTAGTGCGAGACCCACACATTTGTTTTTGTTGTATTTACTTAGAATGCCCTTGACTATAGTCCATGTCCTGCCTTTGGTCCACTTGGCGTTCACATATGTATTCAAACCTCACCAGAGTTCACCCAAACCCAACTGAGACCTAGATTTTTAGGCGGACCACAGTTTGCTTCTTTGATCTTCATCAGAGTTTGATTGGGCATTCACACCTCCCCAAATGAACCGGACTTTCTAGTAAACAAACTAAAGTTTGATTAAAGTGGACTAAACAGGGCTGATGTGAATGCACCCCGAGTCGAAATTCCTCTGAATCTACAATCCCTATAGTGTAACATGATGGTGGCTGTATGATGACGATGGGGTGCTTTTCCTATGCAGGAACGGGAAATAGTTTAGGATTTAGCTAATTACAAACTAATCTTGTTAAACAAGAACCCTTAAAGTACAATCAGAGATACAATAAAAATTATTTAGATCAAAGGACAGCCAAAGTCCAGGCCTAAATCCAAATGATAATTTGATTCAAGACTTGGAAATGGATGTTCAAAAATATTGTCTTGGCAATTTGACATAGGTTGAGAAAATAATTGGTGAGATTTTCACTCTTTAGATATGCTTAGCTGGTAAAAACTTGCCGCTGGAATTGTGCCGATAGGTGGTTATACAAATTAGCATTTCTCCTCTCACCTCATAATTATGCATTATGTTTATAGCTTTAACATTTGGGGCTTGTGGTATTTTAACCACATCTATAAGTGAATAAATAAATCGCTGACCCACTCTGTCTCTATATCGCCAAAGAAAATATAAAAAGGGCCAACCTGCGTACTAATAGCCACACTATCTCATCAGTGTGTCCATAATGATTCCAGATTGTGTATCTGTGGGTGTGAAGAGAAGCATGTGAGACAGAGAGAAACGACTTGGTGTCTCAGCAGGGGGTGCGGAGCCATCAAAGAGAATCCCAAAGACACTCATCCGCCTTCACTGATGAGACACTGCGTTCATATTTGCTAACATCACAAACGTGTGGATTTAAAGCGTGCGCATGAGAGTGTGTGGTGCGCGGGAGCATGGTGGATGTTCATTCTTAAATCCATAACAGGGAATTATTTCTGTGAGTGTCTGACCTCCATCTGTCAGGAGCTGCTGGTGCCATATTTGGTTTTTATTTCATCTGCCGAGAATCAAAGACCGTAATCCTGCTGCAACAGGCATCGCCGCAAACGCTCTCACCAGACGGAAACGTGTAAAAAAATGATTTTATATTTGGATGTGAACAGTTTTGTGGCTCTGTGTTGGTCTGACACAGGAGGAACATCCCTGTCCTGACTTGACCTCTGACAGCTGGCTGCTCCAGTTTCTGCTTATTAACACACAACACACTGCCGCTCTTAGAGAGTCTTTGTATCTTTGACAAAGGCCCCAGTGGGCTTAGAGCAGACAGTGCCCACTCTATCTATAGAAGATAACAGTGGAGTTGCCATGTGGGCTTGGAGCGGCTCGGTTCTGCCTTAAAGCGATGCGTTCAGTTGAAACAGAGTTCATGCAAATTCTACAAAAAAGTCTTCAAGTTAAATGGAAATAATATATCATATTGTCAACTTTACTTTATCATACTATTATTTGATTTTGCATTTATTTTTATTGCTGATTAAAATTTATGGTTTTGTTCTTGAATATTTAGGTATATAAATTTTGCTTTCTCATTTCACTATCCTCTCTGTTTAAATTGCAATTGGAAAAAAAAAGTATTTTTAAACTAAATTCAGCATTTGAAATATTATTGGTGCATCCCACTGTTTTTAACATCTTATTTAAATGGAAGTAAACATATTGTGCGAAACTAAACTCTGATTTTAGTTTTGTAGAAAAATAAGGAAATGCCATGTACCACATTTTCCATTCCAATTGGAAAATAATAAAAAAAATCTCAAATTTTACATGTCCCACTAATGCAGGAGTGTTAACTTATTTTCATTTTGGGCCATATCATAATCATGGATGTCCTCAAAATGCAGATGATAGCAGAATATTTTGATAATATTACCTATTAACAAGCTGTTAAAATATCAATAATTTGGTCTGTGTATAAGATGAGTACTTTGTAATTTCGTAGTATACAGATAAGAACTGCTTTGATTTAGTACACAAAATAACATTTAAGAACACATCTTGGAGGTTCTCCTCGTGTGTCCATCCAGAGTGTAGAAGATCACATAAAAAGCTTTTTGTCCCCGGGCCTTGAGTTTGACATGCTTGCAATAATATTTTACATATATCAATGGTTTCTTCATGATTTTTGTAAGTTATAGAGCAAAACTGTGGTATGGAACGAGTACAATCAAAAGCTGACCTTCAGTAGTCACAAAAATTTTAATACATTCATGGGAGAACATCAGATATAAGAAGTGGTGAAAATTAGGAGTGGAAAAACATCGCAACATTTTAAACTGCCATAATATCTCTTGTCAAAGTCTCAAAGTGCAGCTACTATCAGCGCCCACTGGTATAGCAAATCTAAGCTGCTATTTTGGGCCATAGTTCTGAAGGTGACAACACACCACATGGCTAAGACTGCTTCAGCACCAGAGTAAGCCTGTTGTGTGACAATACTCTGTATTGAACAAGCCTCCAGCTCTTTTAAACTGTTTTTAGTATGAGGTTTATATCTCAACTTGCTAACTCTTATCTGCTTGCAAAGCTAAAGTTAGCATTCGCTTCACAGCTCCTTAGTTAGCCTAAAAGCTATTTTAAACTGTTTGGTACAAGATTTATATCTCAACTGGCTAACTTTTCACTGCTAGCAAAGCTTAGGTTAACATCTGCTTCAGAGCTCCCTAGTTAAGCTAAAGTCTCTTCTAATCTGTGTTTGGTGCAAGATTTATATCTCAACTGGCTAACTTTTAGCTGCTAGCAAAGCTTAAGTTAGCATCTGCTTCAGAGCTCGTTAGTTAAGATGAAAGGCAAGTTTATTGAAGCTGAACTGCAACATTGCACACAAAGAGATGCTCCAAAGTACAGTTTGAGATATCAAAGACTGTTTGTATTTGTAAAATCTCAAAATAGCAAACATTTGCATTGCTTTTATTTTTCTTTGTCTTTTGAACCAACCTGAAATTAGACAAGCATAAGATCACCATATGTGCTTAAGTCAACCTGAATTTGATTATTCAAACCAGAATAAAAAAAGAAGACACTTACTTTTGACAAGATTATTACTCAAACCCGATATCGTCTCAAACTCATATCTTTCATTAAGGCAGAATTCCATTATAAAACTGGCATTTTGATCAATCATCATTAATCAGTGCTAAATGCATTAAATAAAATAATTCAGCAATTTATTGAGAAATTGTTAATATAAAAAAACACCACTTTAGAAGTTCACCAGCAAAGTGCCATAGGTAATCTTTATAAAAAAAATGTCATTTTACATCTAAAATTATCATTATGTGATCACGGTATAACACAAATTTTTGAAAAAAATTGAGCTAGTCCATCTTCCCCCAGTGGTGCTATTGCGGTCGGCAAAAATTCACAGCTCCCGGTCAAAAACAACCAATCAGTGGCAGGAGGAGGGTTTTAGCGCTGTCAATCACTCTCATGCTCACAGCTGGTTCACCACAAAACAGCCTGCCACAAATGCTAATGCTAGTTAGCATGGCCACCGATGTTAGTGACCGGAAAAATGACTTTCCTGTAACGTTAAGTTGTTTTACAACATTAAAACGTTGAGCAGCAAACAGGAGTTTGATTGACAGCGCTAAGACCCTCCCCTTGGCTCTCATTGGTTGACTTTGACCAGAAGCATTTTTGCAGACCGCACTGGGAGGAGGTGGAGGACCATTTGTCTCATGCCATACTGTCACAACATGGTGACAGTTTTAATAAATATGGATAAAACATATTTTTGTATAAGTTACGTCCAGCACAAAAAAATCTGTAAGTAGACATGCAAATCTAATGGAAACACCACAAAAATACCCATAGCTGCATCTTCAATCTAACAACTAAAAACTGCAAGCTCCTCCCCGATTGCTCTGGTTACCATCACATGACTCCAGAGTTTTGGTTGCAGAACAGCCCCAACATCGACCCCCCGAGCATAGGAGGGACTTGGTGGGGAATAAATCATGTGGCAAAATTATATTCTGATGTGTGCCTTGAGTGCATATTGATTCGTAATTATTTGTGCTAACAGTGGTGAGGGAGGGACAATGCCATCCATTACTCTGTGAAAATAGGCAGGAGTGAGGGTGGTGGTGTTGGGGGGAGGGTGATCAATGTGAGAGGAATAAGGATTGTGGTGAAAAGCACGGTGGCCATTCCTCTGTCAAAGCTGATCATTAGCCCGGGCAGAAGAGAGAGCCCTCTTAGCCATGACCAAGGCTTGCCTTTACAAAGCTGATGGTAAATTACATTCCATTCACAGAGGGAGAAAAAAAAAATAGATCTCACCGCTCACACAGTGGCACAGCCAGAGCTATGTAATAACAGAGCCGGTGGACCGAGGGCAATCATCCATTGCTTTTTGCCCTTTTCTCCTTTGTATGTCTTTTGCTGTGCCACTGATAGCTTGTCATGAGCAGTGTGATTTTAAATCAAAGGGAAAAGTCCTAATGACGCCAAAGTATGAATCACAAGCATACAAATGATTTAACGAGAAGCCGGCAACGGAGCAAGATTATAACGTCGTGACAGAAAAACAGCACAGACGCCCATCGACGGCCCGCGCTGTGCAAAATCACACAAAATAGATTTAGTGTTTTCTGAACGAATGCCAGCCGCTCTTTTATTGTCAGCAGTTAAGATGCATCTCCGGGAGACCCACCCCCATTACCCTTCAGAGGGCGCCGCGCGCTGACCCGCCGCCGGTGAGGCTGTCACGGTAACTGCTGGGAAAAGTTGATAGCACAATCACAGTGCAGCTATGTAGAACAAGAAAACATCATCTGGGCCGTGTCGGGGACATTCATACATGAACCAACAGGCAACAATTGAGCTGCTCCCGCTTTTCAATAAATAACAAAAAAGCACTTCTAGATGGGAAAAGAAAAAAAAACTGTATAACAATGAAGAAAAACTACATTACCCTCAGCTGGGAAAAAAGAAGGAGGAAATTGTGAGCTATCTAACAGCGTTAAACAAAGCCTACAGGCGCAGAGACCGTAAACCTGCTTAGCTACCTGCCATGCACACACTCACTCACACACACACACACACATACACACAGCAGCGCCAAGAAAAGAGAGCCAATCTTGTCCAGCCATTATGATTTGATAGCTCAAATTGTAGCAATGATTCAAGAGCGGTCCTGTGGGTTTTGTGGAAGAGCCCAAAGCCTGTTATTGTACCACTGGGCACCAGGGGATAGGAAAGGATGCTATTGCAGCGAGACGCAACAACAACAAAAAAAAAGATTAAATCACAGGCTATGAAGCCACTCTGGACAGTGAGGTTGATGTTCCAGGCGTGTGTTTTGCTTTAAATGTACATTGTCATCTTTGTGTGAGTGCCATCAAGTTGAAACCTGTTTCAATGGGGGGGGAAAAAAGAGAGTTGTGAATTCTGTGCAGTGAGGTAAAAACATTGTGAAAGCAACAAGACAGACTATATAGCTGTATGGATCTTGTTTTGTTTTTTTCTTCCGTTTTCTAGAAGTCATAGAAGCGAGATCAGTTCATCCACCTGCCAGTATGTATGTCAGGAAGGCAGATATACTGTATGTTATGTTTTGAGTGGTTCCAGTAGGAAATGCTGAAAGCAGGCATGGGCTAATGAGATTTTTGCAGCAGGATAACACTGAGTACTTCTATTGTTTGAGGGTCTTACTGTACTTTCACAATTTCTTTTTTTTCTAAAGTGTACATTTTTCGTACAGGTACTAAAATAATAACAGATATTGATTATCACAGTCACAAAAATTTTCTCTATTACATATAAATTCAAAATGTCTTAATTTGAATATATAAACTAATCAAAAACAACACTTTACATCAAGTTTACAGTGAAAATAATTTTGCCATTCTGTTATGTAAAGTTACTACAAGAATAACAAGTGGATGCAAACTAAGTTATTTAAAGGGTCAGTTTTATGTAAAATCAACTGTTTTTGACATTTACATCACATAATAATGTTATTCCCTCATCAAAAATGTACCTGGAGTGTTACTCATGCTTGTTTGAGAAATCCTTTAATCTCCCGTGGCAACCAATCAGCTGTGCAAAAATGTCCGGGTGGTCATAGCCCCGCCTTCGAGAACGAAGCTCCTCCTTGGAGCTGTAGTTTCCAATTTTCCGAGCTTCAACCTCACAGAGCAGAGATTCTCCACAATGCCTCCATTTAGCTCCTTCAGATTAGCCAGCAACAATCAGCAAACACCGGGTGTGGATTATAGGAGTTACTTCTCAGTGAAACGCAGGTAAAAAACTTGTTAACGGGTTAATAGAGGAGCTGTTGTGATGACTTCCTGAGACGGAGTTTCAGAAAGAGCAGAGGCCAATTTCAAGACGTTAAATTACAAAGTCAATTTTCTTTTCAGTCATATTTGATGTATGTAGCATTTTTATAACAACTTAGCACTGTTGAAATCCATCAGTTAAGTCAACAAAGAGGTATAACTACATCCTGACACTCTGTATTTTCAGATAAGACTAAAAGCAAAAATGAACCAGTACAGGTTGGTAACAATGGAGAGTGCTTACAAGCTAGTGTGCAGACAGGAAGTCTAATCTCAGAAAAGGGAATCAGCTTTTTTATTTTGATGCTTATGTAAAAAAAAAAGAAAAAAAAGCTATCTATATTGATTTCATATTTTTAATTTAACTTTGCTTTGTTACACACACGCACACATATCCAACCGCGTGGGATTAGTTTTCAATCCAATGTGAAAAAAATGATGGTCTGATGAGTGCCAGAAGGAAGGAAGGAGAAAACTCCAGCTGAGCAAAGGCCAAGCCCCCCGCTACTGCACTCCAAGCCATAAGCTACATGGGCTGGTGCTGAGAGGAGGTAACCTCCCTGGGGGCTTAAGGTGTGTTGTGTTGTACGCTTCCTGCCATTATGCGCAGCACCCTGCCAAGAAGTGGCGTATTTGAGGAGCAAGACCCCTCCCTGTGCGCCAGTTTGTTCACCGACAGACTTTGGAAAAACAGAAAAGCAAAAGAACTGCAGAGGTACAAATGACGTACAAAAGTAAGCTGACAGAAGAGGTAGAAAAACATAATAGATGTAATTAAAAAATGGAAATTTTTAATCCTAAGAAAAAAAAAAGGTGCAAACAAACTTAAGGAGTTTATCAAACAAGGTGCAATCAACCTCCTGGTTCACTTTGATGACGGCCACTTGAAACAAAGTACTGCACTGAGGAAGAAAATATCTCCAGCCTCAAGAAAATAGGAGGACCTTACACCCAAATTGATTATTACATTGTGTTTAAATGACACAGGAAGATATGTGGCCTAAAGCGTAGTTCACATGGCAAGATTTTTATGTAGATTTCTGTCCAGGTTTCCCTCTTCCGCCCCGATTATCAGAATTTGTCGTAAGATTATTTTAAGAGGGATATAAAATCGGGGATATTCAACATGTTGGATTGTCTCAACCCGATATCGCAGAATGTGTGGGATCCTCTGAGGACAAACGTCCACACAGCCTGTTGAACGTGACTTAAAGCCAGTCAGAAAGTAAGGTGATGGAAACAGGAAAGGGGAATTCAAAATACACAATAGACAAAACAAACTACCGTGGTGCACCAGTATATCTGGTGGATGTCGGAGACGTCTTTCACTGTTAAACAAAGTCCACAAATTATTGCCGTTGTTTCTTCTCAGTCAGCCATGTTTGTTTTCTCTGACCTCACGTTTGGTCAATTTCTGAAAAGAAACTCAAGCTTTGGTTGAAAACAAACCAGTTATGCACTCATTCATAATGTCGTCCACTGCTGTCTGCAGAAAGTCTTATGTCCTGTTTTTATATTGTTTCCGTCTGTTAGTTATATCTTGTTGTAACAAAGCCAGGCTGCTTTGTTTTCCTTGAGTGTCAAGATGAAAAATTCAGTCGCAATTATGACACACCATATATACTGTATGCAGTCATGACTTAATTTAATTCAATGTACCTATAAGTTCAGGAAGTTCTAGTTCTAACACTGCTTAATCTCATGCCTCTCTATGCAGATGCTTTGTCTGCGCAAATGAAGTTGCATTTCAAATGCTTTGAGTGATTCAAATCGATGATGGCCTGACCTATTTCTGAGTACACCAACAATTAATAATTTAATACCAATGATCAGATTATCCTTAAATGTAATAAAAAAGAGCTGCTGATGTCACAGCCAGAGACACCCATCATCCCAATATACATTCACTAAGAAAACTGTGAAATATTTCATAGATGTGACAGATCTTCAACAAAATGGACTTTAATTTTGCACCTTTCTTACCCATGTAGTGCATATTTTAGTAAAACAAGGAGAGAAGAAACAAAGCATGAGGGAAAAAAGGAGGTCTGTTTAGCTTCTCATTTACAGGCTCTTTGACGCGTCTGCCACAGCCTCTCCTCACACTTCGTTTCCCCTCAAGTCACTAAAAAAGTGCTCCAGTTCTCCTAAATCTCTCTAATCCCTGAGTGCTTCCAAAAAAAAAAAAAAAAAAAAACAGGGGAAAGTCTGTCTTTTAAAGCCACACTTTGAATGACACGTGAGTAAACAAACAGACTTCTGGCTTTTCTCCGAGATGACATGTGAAGCCATAATTTCTCCAGACAAGCCTGGCTTCAGATCGGCGTTTATCCAAGCGGGCCATGGGAACGCGCTGCAGGAGAAGCGACACATGTTAAAACTCAGCATACCGGAGGAGGCGGGCGTGGAGGGGAGACGAGTCAAAGGTCGCCCAGCGTGAGAGCTGGCATGGTGGGAATTAAAAAAAAAAAGAAAATTGCTTTAATTAAGTCATTAAATGAAAAGGTTGGCGTGTGACTTTTGACTTTTAGGGGAAGTGAGAAAATGACTCAGCGGCCCATGCTTGGAAATCTCCATCCATGTGTTAGCTTGTCGTAGCACAACAAGCTAAATAAAATGTTTTATTTTATTTGCTTTCTGGCATCCAAAATAGAATTAAAACGGACTTCCTAATCCAAGCATAAGGCGCACCATTCAGTACAGTTACAGTCGAGGCTGGAAGCAAATTAAACGTTTTCTCATCCACTCCACAGTACAGTCCATAAAACCACACCAAAACCACAGAGCATGCACTCCTCTGTGAAGATATAGATGTGTTTCCAAAGCAAAACACAATATAAAACTTGGCTAACCTCTCCATCACAAGCAAATTAATTCCCCCACAAATCCAAGGCCCCTCTAGCTCAAATCTATTTTCATTACAGATGGGAAAATTAATAATCTTTGACTCGCAGTCAACACAAATGAAAGATGCTATCTCGTGTTGCCAGGACTTTTATGCTTATTAGGAATAAAAGAAAAACATAAAAAAAAGAAACCAAAAACGTAAGGTCTAATCGAAGATAAAACAGCACTTCTGGCAGAGTGTATGTTATAGCTTTGCATTTACAGAGGCTCTTATCAAAAGAACAATACTGCATAAAATGAAAAACCGCAATGTCTATCTGGCTATAAAGCGTAAGTTCACTTTGAACTATTGCACAGTTTGTTCCATTACAAGCACAGACTTCAATTTATTTTACTGACATTTTATGTGGGAGACCAAAGTGGTACAGAAAAGAAAGAGAAACATAGAGAGAAAGGAAGAAAAAGAGAAAGAGAAAGAAAGAAAGGAAAGAAAGAAAGAAGGACAGAAAGAGAGAGATAGAAAGAGAAAGAAAGAAAGAAAGAAAGAAAGAAAGAAAGAAAGAAAGAAAGAAAGAAAGAAAGAAAGAAAGAAAGANGAAAGAAAGAAAGAAAAAAAGAAAGAAGGAAAGAAAGGACAGAAAGAGAGAGATAGAAAGAAAAAGAGAAAGAGAAAGAAAGAAAGAAAGAAAAAAAGAAAGAAGGAAAGAAAGGACAGAAAGAGAGAGATAGAAAGAAAAAGAGAAAGAGAAAAAAAGAAAGAAAGAAAGAAAGAAAGAAAGAAGGAAAGAAAGAAGGACAGAAAGAGAGAGATAGAAAGAAAGAGATAAGAAAAGAGAACAAGAAAGGATAAAAGAAACAGAATGAGATTAAGAGAGAAAAGAAAGGAAAGAAAACTCCCCATCAACACAGAACACAAAACTTGTTACATTATTCATCATTGTAGAAAAACAGAAACTCCACTTTTGCTATGTTTTAACCATAAAAAAAAACAAAACCAAAAAAAGAAAAAACAGCTTCAACTTTTTCCCCTGCAATGTTGTTTATTTCTTCCAACAAAATAAACAATAGTGCAGAAAGAAAAAATGTGCTACATATAAAAAACCCTGAAACGTTTGGCATACGGTTATTGTCCCAGTGAACTGGACTACCTTTAAAAGTCTCCTGATTACCACATTAAGTTTAATAATTTAATATCGGTATATTCTGCAAAAGACGTCTGGGGTTTGTTAGAGAACATTAGTGAGTAAATGGCATCATGGAGACTAAGAAAAACAACAGGTCTGGGATAACGTTGTTGAGAATTTTTAAGCACAGTTACGAATTTTAAACAGTAATTTTGGCTTCAAAAATCTATGTTCCAAAAACCTACAACCCCAAGACATCATGACAGATAAACCAGGCATCATGGCAAAAAGTTATAAAGCTATAAAGCTTTAAAGAGAACTGGGAAAAAAATTAAGCAGACGTACTGATTCAATTTTGCCACAAACCATTAAAGAGACGTTGCGATGTGGTCAGATGAGACCATAAGCTGATGCTTTGGCCTACATACAGTACAGACCAAAAGTTTGGACACACCTTCTCATTCAATGAGTTTCCTTTATTTTCATGACTATTGACATTGTAGATTCA